>VZTJ01001265.1:1859890-1893398 GCA_013397795.1 Orthonyx spaldingii
GCTGCCCGGCGCGGTTCTGCTTCCCGGTCACCAGCTCCCTGCGCACTGGGCTTTGTCGCACGGGCCGCCCTGGCTCCTCCTCTCACCCCTCCCCGCCGGGCCCGGGCAGCAGCCGCGGGGCCTGGCTCGGCTCCGCGCCCCCGGCCCCGCCGCGGGGACAGCCCTGCCCGCCCCCGGCGGGACGAGGCGGGGCGGGACGGAACGGGACGGGCTGGGGGACCTGTCCGCCTGCTAGGCTCCCCCGGCCCCAAGATGGTGGGAGCCGCTTCGCTCCGCCCCCGAGCGCGGTGTTTGTTTGTGTTCCGGGCATGGCGGAGCCGGCGGCCGCTGGGGCCCGGCGGGGCGGGGCGGCGGCCGCGGGGACACCCGGCCCGCCCCAGCCGGAGCGGTTCGTGCGCGGCCCAGGGACCTTCCCAAGGGTTCCCCCGCGGGCGGGTCCCCGGGCAGGGAAGGGGGTTCCCTGTGCTGCTCGCATAACCCGACGGACCCTGTAGGGAAAGGGCAGTGAACCCGCAGTGTGGAGCAAAACCGGCAACAGGCACTTGGCTTTTGCATTTCTAAAGGTTTTTTTATGTGATAAGCCTATACCCTAATAAGCCATATATTTAGCTCTTTTTTTTTTTTTTTTCTTCATAAAAATATAGTCATACTTGGATATAAGTATAGGTAAGTACTGATAAATGCAAATTTGTCCCTGTGTCACTGTGTCAGTGTGCCAGCACTGACCCACAAAAAAAAATACAGGACAGTCCTATTAGTGTTGTTCCTAGCTTTGTCATCTGTGATGGTTCCTCAAAATCCCTCCTTGGCCTTCAGATCCACACCATGGAAAACATTTTAAAACCCAGTTTTTAAAGTGAATCCTTTTTTAAAAGTGAAGCAAATTTAGTGCAGATGAGAACAGCTGGAAAGTCCAGTCTGTAAAGCAGTACAGCGTGGCTGCTGTTTATCACCAAGTTCTCTGCTGATACAGCTCAGGCCTGCTTTGCACCAGAGCTCCCATCTTGGGTCAGAGTATCTACAGACCTGTTGTTCACAGTGACGTCTTTGGCTCCACAACCTTTGCTGGTGGACCTCAGTCTGGGATCATTGCTGATTATCTGTATGAGTTCATTCTTGGAGATTTCATTTTATTACTGTTTAGGGAGGTTTGTTTTGCTGCTTATCAACGGGTAAGTTAAACAACCCGAGTGTAAAGCCTGTGATTGCAGCCATTTATGGTGTTCTGACACAGTTTCAGGCTCTTCAAGAAAACAAACTGAAAATGGGGCAGGAATTGCGAGTGTTGTTCAAGATAGGCTTTGCAATGGTGCATTGTAAATAATGACTGTTGTATGTGGCTTGCTCATTTGGGTGTTTATCCTATGAGTCTGTTGGCTTGGTTTAACAGAATTAGGCAAGCAATTGTTGGAGGGGATCCAGTGAACCACTGCCTCACCCAGTCATGATTTCAAGGTTAAGGCAATGTCAGAGCTGTCTGCTGTGAGAACCTGGTGGTGAAACTCCAGCGCTGTCACTGGTATTCTCACTTGTCCAGTAGCAACATTGGGAATGAGAGTACGGGCAACTAGAAAGACTTATTTATTCAGCTGTTATTTCACGTTTTGTTTTCTCTGTGAGGCTTGGCCCTGTGTCCTTGGTGTAGTTCAGTGAAAACCAGAGGTCACACTGTGCCTTGGTGTGAGGCTGCGATCACAGTTGTGATCCTCTACAGTGAGGAGGTCCCATGGAAACATGTGGTGCCTCCCTGCTGGCTGACGTGCCCAGAGAGCCTTTGTCTGGAAACCAGAGTGCAAACTGGTCTCATCCTGATAAGCAGTCAGGACATAAGTGGGATTTCCTCTGTGTCTCACACTACAGATGTTGCGTTTATTTCCCTTGAGGCAGATCTCCAGAAGGAATAGCTGCCAAGCCCAGTTAAAACTTCCCCATTAGTAGGTACAGGGTGCTCCAAATCTGGGCATGTTTTTTAAAAATGCAGGCTTGTCAAGTGCCAGAAGAGATCTGCTTTTCATGGTGGACTCACAGAGACCAAGGAGGAAGTAGCAGCTCATTTTTGGCCTCACAACACAACAGATTGCACTTGTGAGAGCTCTGAAGGGGGAAGAGCTGCTGCCAGTCATGCTTGGATTCTTTGAAGTACGGGTGGTTGAAGGCACTGCTTTTCCAGGCCATTCACTCCTGTTATGTCAGGTAGGTCATTAATAATGGCTTTGCACCACCAGCTCAAAAGCTGTACAACAGTCTAGGAGTTGGAAAATGGAAAAATTCTCGTGTTCACAAATATCTTTTAATCTCCCTGCATGTGCTGAGGTGTAGCTGTGAGCCTACTCCTCTTGCTACCACACTTTTTGCAGGTTGGGGACAAGGAAGCAGAGGGATGGGTCCTCAGAGGATGTGATTTATGAGTATGGTTTCTTTGTTCTAGCGGAACCATAGGACAGTTTAACTGATTACTTCAGTTCTCTCTGGTTTTTACTTCCTCTGCTTAGTTTGGGGAACAAGTAATTGTCAGAATAGATTTTCTAGAGCCTTAAAATGCTCCCATAGAGGAAGAAAGATTCATGTAGTGGTTTAGGTCTGCATAGAGACTACAGATAGAAAAGATAATGCAAATACAAAAATTTGTGTCAAACTAACATCAATACAGAACTAGCAACCTAAGTCAATAAAACTTTTTCTCATGTGTAGACATTTAAACAGTTGGGTGTAATCTGTTGTCAGAATGGAAATGGGGATGGTCTGAGATTTACCAGTGTACAGATTTCATGTTCTGGTACATCTCGACACAACAATGTCATACACAGGTCTGTTCTAACCAATTTTTGATGGCTAGTGTCTTCTGAGTGAAATCTATCTTTCAAAGCAGAATGGAAATTCAAGAAAAAGATTTTTAAACTATGCAGATAAAGTTTATGTTGTATTTTGTGGGCTTTTGATATGAAGGGAGGCAAGTTACGTATTGTTGTATTCTTAAGGCTCATATGAGGTGGCCAGAGATGATGGACTATGCTACTGAAAAATCTGTTTCCTTTTGAGTTAAAATCTAAAATCCACTGAGGACATAAAAAACCCTTCTTGTTAAGAGTTTCTCTGCAAAACTGACATCATAAATTGCCTAATTTTTATATGAAAGACCCTTTGATAACACCATTTGACGTGATCCGTGCTCATGTTATTGTTGGACAACATTTTGGATATGTCTAATGTGTCATGCTCAACAAAAGTTTTTGAAAGACCTTTTTTGTCCTCAGCATGGAAAAATTTTTTCACTTCCTTTTCTTCCATCAAGCTTATTTTCCCAGCACTTATCATCTCTCATTATGTCTTATCTTTCCTCTGGATAAGGTTGTTTTCCCAATTCATACACAGAAGCCCAGTTAAGTTCTGAGTGCAATCTTTCCATGCCATGGTACCTAGAGGTTCAGAGATAACTCTGTTTGCTTGGGTAATGTTGGTGAATAGAACACAATGCAATTTTAAAACCTTTTTCTGGAAGAGGAAAAAAAAAAGACTTTGTATACCTCTGGAGAATGGAAGTAAATTACATTCTTCTGTTATGTATGTGAATCTGATTATGGGAATGGCAGAATTAATTTATCTGGTTATAAAGAACATGGCATCTTCTAAAATGCACATGATTATTTTTAGTTTTGTTGATTTTAGCTGAACCATAGACATTTCTCAGTGTATATTACAACTGCATGTTGTTTTCTGAGACAGAGTGAATGCAGCAGTAGAAAGCAATTATGGAACTAATATATTTCCCTGAAATGTACTTTGTGATGCAGGATTTTACTCATGTTTCTAAAAATTACTTAAACTTCTGCCTAAATTATCCTTGTATCACAAATACCACTTAAATCAATTTATCCCAAAGATACCATCTTGGTAAGATGAAGTATTGCATTATTGGCAAAAACAACTTGCCTTCCATAATAGCGGTTTTCCCCAGGTCCAAAATGTTTTTTCGGGGAGGAATGTAATGCCTCCCTGCTCTGTGCACTGGGACACCTACACTGTGTGCCACAAAGAACAGAAAGAACATGCATTTTGGCACTAAAACACCCAAGCAACAAAGCAGACAGTCTTCATACAAAAGTAACCTCTTCAAACAAACCCTTTGTCATCCTGGAGAATTTTGTGTGGAAGTCAATTTTCCTTTTTCTCCTTGTACCACATGTTGCCACAGTCTCAGCTTCAAGAATGATCAGAGACCTATAAAACATGATCTAAGTGGAAAGATTGAAAGAATTGGGGTGGTTTAGTCTGACGAAAAGGAAAGTGTTGGGTAAAATGGTAATGATCTTTCAAAATGTAAAATGTTTCTCTGCAGAGAGAAGGAATAAGTTTTTCTTTATGTTCAGTGGGTCTAGGGCACGAGGTGATGGACTTGGAGATTTTAAGAAGACATTAGGAAATGATTTCAAACAGCAAATGTAGTTTGGCACTGGAAATGATTATCTGGGAATCTCCTTCGCTGAAGGCTTTGGAAGGTGGATTAGGTCCCATGTCTCAGGAATGGTTTCAGTTGCAGTAGATTATATGGAGATAACCCCAAAAGGTTCCTGGCTGGTTTATGGTGTTTTGTTTCTCTCAGGTGATTTACAGCAGATGCTTTACTGCTGTGTTATTTTGATTCTCACTCTTCCTTATATCCTTAGAAAATGCCAGAAAGAAAATATGTCAGTAGGTAAAAAGTTGGGTAAGTAGAATGGGTGGTGACGTTCCCAATAGCACAAAACTAAGAAATCACAGTTCCTGCAGGAAAACTGTTGTGTTTGAGCAGGACTGTGATATGCTGACATGTCCTCCTTTGGGACACTGGTATTGGGCTGGCTTTCAACAAGTGGTGGATAGTCAGTACAGAGAAATCTATGTTTTAAATTTTAATTGAAGCATTTGTCTTTCTTTACTTTTTGCTGTGTTTAAGTATTTACTGAATTTGCAAGGAGTGAACTCTACCCACAGTTCACCAGTGGCCAGTTTGTTAGAGTTTTTGTTCCTGTAGTTCTCTGCAACAGTAAGGAAGTATCCAAAATGTTTGTACCTCTTTGAAACTGAATTGATGAATTAATTGTTTGTTCAAGTTAAATACTCCTTCTGCTGCACAACTTAAAACACCTCTTGTTCGCCTTTCCATAGTCTTCCTGTTTTTCTGATTTTCACCATTCTTCCTGTAGCCTAAAATATCTCTTTTTTCCTGTAGGTATCTATAGGTCTTCTGCACTAACAGAATGATAAAATGACACTTGGAAAGATTCATGAGAACCTAGAGAGTGTGACCTTCTGCCAGACAACTCTGCCCAAGTCCAAGATCACCTATATCTTTGTCATTCCTTGACAGAAATCTGTTGAAACTCTTTCTGGATGCTGAATGATGGCTACAGGTACTGTGTTCTAATCCCTTGCTGCTTCAAAAGAATTCCTAAGATTGCTACAAGTCACACTCTTTATTATGTGTCCTGTTTGTATTGTTACAGCAATTTTAGATATCTGAAAACTGTTACAATGCTTTGTTTCAGTCTTTTCTTATGGATCATGGTTTGTAAATCTCTCATATGTTTCACTGTCGTGCAGCCTCCTTCTTTGGTCCACTTTTCCAGTAAACATGGCACCCCAAGAGTGATCCAGTTAAAACCTCAGCGTTGAGTAAAGAGAATATTATTTAGTGTGTGCAAAACTGCCATTGATCAAACTTAGTGTCCCTCCTTCCTCATAACACATCGTTACCTGCAGTTTGTAGCTCCTGTCACTCCCTATCCTTCTCCGTGTAATTCCTGCCTGCTCAGATTTTCTTATTTTATGCTTCTGCAGATGATTATTCTGAAGGGTACTATTTTGCACTTCCTGTTAAAACTCTGGTCTCTGACAGCTTAGCTGGCTGAATTGCAGCAGACGAGTTACTGGAAACTGAACAGAAGGAATGTGAGGAGGAACCATTGAAGATTTTGTACTAAAAGTATGAGATGGTTGTGAATGACTGCCCTTGGGAAATTCACTTCACCCTCTGGCCAGGAATGTTTCTTCTTAACATTTAGTTTTACCCTTTGATTAGTCCATATATGTACAGCCTCCTCTTGGAGGGACAGGCTGGAAATTTGTACCAGTATTTGCTTTTGCATGTTCAAACACTATTGTGTTTCACGAAAAAAATTCTAGAAAACAGCTGCATCATGCAGAAAACAGAAATCATCATAAATTAAGTCTCTAGCAGTATGAAAAGGAATACAGGAAGGTAATTGTACAATTTCTTAGTCTGATTTTGATTGTGTGGAGATTCCTATAAGACATGAAAATCTTGATTTTTTTCTTACATGACGAAAGGGGAGAGAGGCTCTTTTTTTTAGTAGAACATACTGCTTATACAAACACCACAGTGAAACAAGACAGCTGAAGGTAGTGTAATTTTATTCTTTTTTTTTTCAATGTTTCAAAATTTTTGTGTCTAAAGATAAGTTCTTTTTCTTTTCATTTGTTGTGAAGTGCATGCCTAGAGCTAGTTTTTGTAACAGCAAACTGTTCCCTCTTTCAGTTAAGTTTATAGAAATTGCACACTCTGTAGAGCTACTTTCTAACTTTTATTTGGAGGCGTTATCATCTTAACAGTGGGCTTGAACACTGCTTCAGAAATTCAGCTGTTAGGCTGCATATTGACTTAGAAAACCACAAACACTCCATTTGGTGTTTTGGTCTGTGTGCTGTTCCACAAACACTCATTTAGACACAGGTGGCTGCACAGAATCTCTGCAAGGCACGGGCTGGTTGCAGTGGTGCTTTTTCCCTCTGACTTACAAGCTGTACACCAGTACAGTGCAAGGGTTAAGGACAAGATAAAATCACTTGCTGCTGTTTTGATTTCCCCAGGGGTTATTGTTTTTACATGAGAAATGAGGAATGCAGTGAGGACCATTCCTGTGCCAAAATTTCAAAGTATGTTCCTTGTCCACTGTGATGCCATTCATGTGTTTTACATCAGAATCTTAATTTTGGATATAAAGATCTCTGTTGTAGAAGCCCCATCTTGTGGACAACCAATCAATGACTACTTCAGCACAACTGAAATTTGAAATACTTAGAAAATCTGAAGATATTTTGGTAGTTTTTGCAATAAACTCGAGAGTCTTCATATTTCTGGACAATATGGAAACTTCATTCATGTGTAGAAATCCGTATGTGCTTTTCAAAGACTATTTTCACAGGAAGAAATTGCGAATTACAGGGAAGTGTTAACACAGGGGTGGAAACAAGGATGGTGTTCTCAGAACTCTGTTTTAAGTCCAAATCAGCTAAAACACAAGCCTGAATCCTGCCTTGAATTCCCAAAATAGTGTCCTGTAGCATTTGGAGAGTCCAAATGAGTCTCTGGGTGGCAAAATCATAAAAGGGCAGAAGGACATCCTTTGAAAAAATTGTTAAGAGAGAAAGAATAGCAAAGTATGCATGAAAACTGAATCTGGAAACTTTGGAAATACCCTTAAGGAGTTTGTCTCAGCACAAAGTAATGGAAGGCCAAGCAACTCCAGACTCAATGAGTCAACACACTTGGTAGGAAGAGTGTTAGGAAGGAAAAAGAGTGTGAGAACAAGCCTGTGATAAAAGCTGTTTTCAGCTTTCAGTATGACATTGGTGGGATATATTAGGTACATTCTATTAAATAGAATAATATATGATATAATTAGAATATCTTTTTGTTGCTCTAAAGAAATTTGGGTACGCTACGATAGTTTTCTGTTTCTTCCATATGAAGAAAGTAGAAACCTCCGTGATAGTTTTCCATGTAGTAGTTGCAATGAAGGAGGAAGAAAATGTGGCGACATCTAGGGAAAGGTTGGCAGAAGTGCCTCCAACTGAAACACCTCCCACTGAAAACGTAGCCACTTCTTTTTCTGTGAAGGTGGTGTATCCAGCGAAAGTTTTGTTGCAGTGGCTTACTTGGAAGGGATGTCGAGAGTCAAAAAGATTCTGGCATGTGAGCAGGGTGCCAAACCAGCCCCTTTGGTGGGAGCAGGACAGGGATTGCTGTTTCTACACGTGGATGTCTGACTGAGCAAGAGGATTAACAGAGACAAAAGTTCAGGATCTGGACATTGCCAAGCCAGAAAATAATTTCTTAGTTTTTACCAATAGTAGTCTGGATGAAGTCTTCACTTTTAAGACATAGCAGCTACAATACATTTTACTCCTTAAAATTACCTTTAAAAGTGAGTGTATGTCTGCCACTTTACAGTTTAAGTTTAAATCATGAATACTTCAATATTAACTATTCAATACTTCATATTGAATTGAAATTATTAGATTTTTCATCATTCAGTAGTCTGGGAATTTCATGAACAACTCATTTGTAACATATATAGATCTGAAAAAGTCACCTTTCTTAATAAGCTAACAGATAAAACTGTAAATGCACATTATCAGTGTATTACTAAAAAAATCACAGAAATGTCTGTACTTGACTGACTCCTTTTTGTTCTCATATTCTTTTGGAATAAAATTCTACATTTTTGATGAAGGACATCTTTTAAAGTGTCTAAGCCAATGTAAAGCCCTTGAGAAAAATGTGTATTCAAAATTTTTACCTCAATCTGCTCCTTAAGAAAAAGAATATTAAAACTTTAGCAATATACAGGACTACAATTTTTACCTGGAAGCGAATTCTGTTGGAACCACCATGTGCAATCAAAATCAAATCTTTTTTAGTGTGAAGTGAAGGTGTGGAAGGAGCCTTGCAGCTCCTTTCTGTGGAACTTGTTTCTTCCTCAGGAGACAGGGAACAGCAGATGCTGGTTCACCCCTCAAGGGAAGAGCAGATGAAGTGGGAACAGCTACTTAGAATTCCCTGCACTTAAATAATAAAGCATGAACAGTTCAGTAAGAAGAGTACAGACAGATATCAGTGTGGTGTGAAATCTAGAGGAGCTGTAGCCTAGGAAAAGAAAAAGAAGATGTAAAACTTGTCAGAAAGGGTGTTGGAAAGCGAGGATTTATTCCAGTGGTGTTAAGGGAGGGAATAAGGGCCTTCAATCCCTGCTCTAAGTGAGTTCATTGTGGTACAAAGAACAAGCCTTGGTATAAAGCACACACTGTTGCCTTATTCTGAGCAGAAGGCTCTAGAAAAAGTAAATATTGGTGAAAACAAAGTCTCTGAAGGAGCAGAAGACAAGGGCAAGCAGTCAATGATACTTCTTGTATTGCATTGTATTATAAATGACAGTTGTTTGTATATGCCCATATGAGAAGGAAGGGAACTGATTACATCAAGAAGAGTAATTTGTTGTACCTTTCCTGCTAATATGTACAATAAAATGTTCCGTTGCAGAGAGTTCATTGCTAAAAGTTGCAGAGTAGTATGGATTTCTCATACTAACAGATTTTTTCAAGAAAATACAGCAAGACTGGAAACTCAAAGTTTAAGTGTAAACCTGCAGTAATCCACTGTCAGAAGAATTGTGTAGGTGTATAAAATTGATTTCAAAGGGAATGAAGAGGTGTGACTTGTGAATTGCTACTTGTTAAAGATAAAAAATTAGTTCACATGTAGGTCATGTTAAAAAAAGAAAGTAACTTTTCATCTTTATCTCTTTATTATGCACATTTTTATAGATGTTTTCTTTGGTTGCCTCTAGCCTTTTTGCTATTTTAAATATTCTCAAAGTTTGTTGAGATAAAAATGTTAAAAGATGTAATAATACTTATATATCAAGTGATTTAACATTAAAAAGATGAATTTTCAGTGGCCATTTGAAAACAAGGCCTGATGTGTTATGTCAATACAAAACTAAAGGTATGCAGTTGAACCTTGAGCACTTGTGTTTGTAATGTATGAAAATGTTCTTTTAAAGGTATCTCTCATGTCCCTTCCTCTTCCAGCCCAGTCCCTTTCTCCAGAGCTGTGGTGCTGCCACATTGCTGTGACCCCACTGCATCAGTTACCACCACAGGATCCCCTTCCCCAGGGATGGATCCTGTCCCTGTGCCATATCAGCCGGGTGAGGAGAAGGACAGGCCCTTGCCATCTCCAAATCTCTCCTGAGCCTTGTCCAAAAAGGTTCAGTACTTTACAGTTCCTTATGGCAAGACACTTCTTCTGGTGTTAATGTCGTGAACATTTTAAAATGTTATCAGACAATAATTGCTATGACAACTTTTAATTCTGTGTTTCTGTTTCAAATTTTCCTCAGTTCAATCAGAACCAAAAGTTAATGCCCGTTGGCTAATTTCCAGTGCATGCCTCCACAGAACAACTGCTGCCTTTAACTGGTGGAGAGATCAAGGCTTGAACTGACAAAAGACATCTGTATTTTGGAAAACAAATTAATGTTTATGTTTTAATTTATAAGTTCCTGGCTCTTTTATGGTTCCTGTTTTTCAAGTAATGTCTCTTTGGATCCCTAGCTGATGGAGAGTCGAAATGGAAAAGGCCCATGAGAGAATTATCACAATAGAACATCTGGTCTGCATTGGAAAAAGCTGAGAAAGATATTCAACATCTCTGAGACTGAGAGGCAGCTATGAGGCAGTTTGAAAGTCAGTCCATGAAAAATTGTGCAGGTTGTGGCCACTTGGGCCAATCTAGTGTTGTTTTGGGAAGAGCTACTCTGCTCCTGAGCATCTGAATTTTAATCTCCCTTAAGCATGGATATGGGAGAGATGGGAGTGGTATGAAAGGTGTTTGCTTTCCATAACGTTAATCTGAGTCCCAGCATTGTCCTAATTATGTTATGGGGTTTTGCCAGTCTCCCAGATTTCTTTTGAGCATATAGGCTGGAGTCAAAAGGCTTTCCCAGGGCTTTTGGCACAGCTTTATAGGAAAGTGGATGGAAAGGACTTTGCATATTTTTGGAAGAATATTTTGCATCCTGCTTTAAACTATTCCAGAAGGTAAAAGGACATTAGCTAGTGTGTGTATTGGCTCATGTACTGCTATGTCACTAATGGCAAGGAGTTTTACTCCTGTTTTCTGCAGTCACAGACTGTAAGAAATGCAAAGAAATCATGGACCAACCAGGGCAGTAAAGGTACCCCTGGATTCAGAGGGAACAAACTCCTTCCACCATGTGGAACTTTGGTCCTTTAAGTCATTATAGCTCATGCAGAACAGAAACAATTTGACATGTATAACAAGAAACATTGCAAATTGTTTGCCAAACAAAGACTTATACTACAGATGGAAGAACTGATGAAAATTGTTTATAGATGGGGAGCTAAATGTAGATTTTTCAAGAACAAGGTTGCTGCCTTCCTTGCCAAGACAAACAAATCTGGTAGACCATCTCATTGCTTTAGGCTGCCTGAGGACCCACTGGAAAGTCTGTGGACCTTTTTCCAGAGAAAATTTGTGTATTGTCAATACATAAGTGTATTGTCCACAGTTACACTGTGGCAGCTGCAGAGGAAGTGGAAGGTTCTCAGGAATACATTAGGGAGAACTGGATTTTTGGCTTCTGAAACAGTGTGGAGTGCTTTTGGAAACTGTGGAAGTTTATAAGCTGGATATTACTGCTACAAAAGGTTATCTGTGAGTTAATAGTAATTAATCTGCTATCTTTAGATCTTAACACTAACAACACAATGAAATTGAGAATTCTTATCTTCTAGAATTGCAGTTTCCAAGATGCCTTCATTCCTGTGAAGATACCCTGGTCTGCATTTAGAGGTTTTCAGTGTTACCTTTAGAAATCTGTGCACAGATGT
This sequence comes from Orthonyx spaldingii, assembly GCA_013397795.1. Taxonomy (NCBI): domain Eukaryota; kingdom Metazoa; phylum Chordata; class Aves; order Passeriformes; family Orthonychidae; genus Orthonyx; species Orthonyx spaldingii. Next base: position 1,871,585 of record VZTJ01001265.1, read on the forward strand.
TTTTACAAAGCACTGTGTAATCATCCCAAACAACTGGTTTTAATGGGCCAGTTATTTAGGAAATCATGTAATGAGAACATAAATACAATCCCTGATACTGACATAAAACATGTATTAGCAAAATAATATAGTTTGTATTTCCCTGATATAGAGCAGACCCTGGAAATACATAACTCATCATGTCCTTAAAATTCTGTTATATCTGTAAAAATACATTTGGTAGAGAGGCCCCACAGCATCCTGGGCTGCATTAGGAAGAGCATTACTAGGAAGTAAAGGAGGTGATTATTCCCCTTTCCTCAGCACTGGTGAGACTTCAGTGGAAGTGCTGTGCCCAGTTCTGGGCTCTCCCCAGCAGGAAGGACATGGACATGCTGGAGTGAGTGCAGGAAAGGGCCGTGAGGGTGGCTAAGAGGAGCATCTGTCCTGTGGCTGCCCAGGGAGGTTTTGGATTTGACATGGTTTGAAGAAACTCCAAACCCAACTGAGCGAGGTCCCGAGCACCCTGCCCTGGGTGATCCAGCTTTGAGCTGGGCTGGGGCTGGGTGATCTCTAGAGATGCTTCCAGACTGGGAATATTTGAGGCAGTTTGCTTGTGTCTTGTCAGCGTTTTAGCTGGAACTGGGCTGTGCAGGAATCCTAAGGAGAGCAAAGGCTGTGACCCCAGAAATTCATCCAGATGGCTGAGGCCCAGAAAAGGCATAATGGGAGCTACTAAGTATTTTGAATGTCTCACCAGAGTGATATTTCACTTGAAAATACAAAATAGAAATTACTTGGGTCTTAATGACACTGAATACCCATAATGTTCTCTCACTTCAGCTGGACTGCAGATGGTAACAACCTCTCTCTATCTGAACACGCTTATTTTAGTCTTGCTCTGTAAAATCTTACCAAATACCTTACTCTAGAGATGAATACTTGATGCTTTATGGTGCAGAATTTATTTGTTGGTTTGCTCCACACTTTCTTTCCTTGCCAGTACTGATATTAACAAATTACAATGTATTTTGACATATTACTTCAGTAATAAACACATCAAGGAGTTGAGAATATCATAACTTAAGCAAGGTAAAATCAAAAGACATAATTATATGGCATATTCCGTGGCACTTAGTTTGTAACTATTCTTACAGTACCTTCAGAATAATAAGAAGGATGAAATTCAGAAAGGGCTTTCATAGTTTAAAAAGATTCTTGTTGAAACAAGATTTATATTGAAAGGCAAAGATAATATATATATTTTTTTAAATCAACTGAATAGTGGTAGGAAGATTCACCTGTGGTTTTTCATCATGAAAATGCCAAGGATCTAACTTGCAGTATTTAGCATTACCATATACTCCTTCTTTTGAGAATTCTTTGTCTTTTATATTGCCTCTAAGGAAAAAGGAGAGCATGCTGGAAAACAAGTAATTGAGCAACATTGCAGAAGTAATTAGGAAATAAATAGATTATAAAGCATTTGATTTCATTCTGGTTTTGCACTTCAGCAAGTGAAACAATAAGTAAATAAGCTGTTTCTTTATTATCAATATATGGAGTGGCATTGGGTCTGACAGACCAAGGCATAAATGTATAAATAACACCTGTGATAATTACTAGAGGACATCAAATTTTGCTAGGGATGAGCCCATTGTGAAACCACAAAATTAAGACTTCAGGCAAAAATAACACATGAAGGTCAAATGTACTTAGCCATTAGTTGCTGTCTCTGCACCCCTTTCCCCTGCTTTACTGCTTTTACAGCACATCTCCTCTGATTCAGTCTCCTCTGTCCTGTGTGGGATGGGGTTTTTGGTGGGGAGAGTATTACTTTGAATTGACACCTCTAGCAGCAGTTCCTACTTGTACTGATTTCCTTGTATAAATGTGTAACCTATTATATCTATCCAAGCCTGGCTGAGCTCCAAGTCACCCATTTCTCAGTAATACAGGAAATCAAATCTAATGTCTAATAAGCAGAGAGGCTTATGCAACTTTCATTCCCTGTAAAAAGTATTAAATAACATAATAATATTACCTTGTCTTTTGATAGCTGGAGAGTTGTGCACTTAGTTTTTATGTAGAGCAAATTGGCTCTGCATTTGGGCTCGGGGAGTCTGGGTTTATCCATCCTTTTTTGCAGATTTACTGAACATCTCCTCAAAATTCTCCTCTTGTTGAAGGATCTTCTGAAATTTTCATGTGTAGGGTTTGGTCCATTTCTCCACTTCTCCCTGTGGTAGGAACCCTCTTTGTCCCCACACAGGGCTGAGTCCCCCATGATCTCATCCTGGGGGTGCTGCTGCTTTCTCCTTCAGTCTCTCCCTCCCAGGATTTTCCAGCCTGAACAGATTTCCACCTGTTCCATCCCATTTTCTGATAATACCCACCACTGCTCTGTGTCTGTTGGTGCAGCATTTAAAAATGCAGAAATCTGCACGCCATACAGGTTAGCAACATAATTTCAGGGCTTAGTCTCCTGCATGTACCAGTTCAATAAGTGGATTTATACTGAATTATTTTGAACTGTTGCAGCCCTCTGAAACCATTTCTCTCTCGCTGCTGTAATGCATAAAGTGACATAAGGTCACTGATGCTGTGGAAATTGGTTTTGCAGTTGATACGCTAATTCAGCAAGAAATCAGTTATTGCAGAAAAGCAAGGAAAATTATTTTAATCTAGTGCCATGCTACTTCGTTGGCTTTTAAGAAAGAGATAATTAAAGCATTCAAGGGAGTTCCAAGTCTGTGGAGAAAATACCATTTTGGAGATTCAAGGTTATTTTTGCCTCACAGTTTATTAGCATCTTTTCTGAAAGAAAATAACCTGAATGTGACAGACACAAATATGACGTTTTCACATGCTCAAAAAAATAAGAAATAAGATATCTTTATAAACTGAGTTCAGTATAAGAATAAACTTGGTTCAGTCTTTTCTGTGTCACTCACCCCATGTTTACAGTAACTGCTCCTGCAATTTTGTGGATGAAAACTTCCATGCAGATACATCTAGGGCCATTAATGAGGCTGCACTCTGCAGCTATTTGCAATGGGGAACAAAATTATGTTAATGGTGCCTAAGGAGAAAGAGAATCTCTGCACTCAGTGTGAGTAAGGGGTAGCCAATGCCTTATTTTTTCCAAAACAAATATTTAAATTAAATTGAAAGCAATAGTTGATCTCTAATCACTAAGAGTTTGAAAGCCCTATATTTTTTTCAAAACGCTCCACTTATACTAAGGAATTACCAAGCACTGAAAGTAAAATAACTGTAATGTTTACTGTATGAATATGCCAAAGAAAAAAAAAATTGCCAGCATAAACTCTTTCACCTTTTTGAGATGAAGAATAGACAAAACAAAAATGCATTTCTAAGAAACAATTTTAAAAATACCTGTATTGTAAAAATTGTATTGTCATGTTTTAAAAGATATTTTAATTTTATGATATAATAAAAAAAAAAGATGAGATTTTACTCTCTATTCTTCCATAAAACAGGTACAATGCTGCTGTTTGCAGAGGAAGGACACCAGTTGCACCAAGAGTAGTGTCTGTTCTGGAGTGAAGGGTGAGCTCCACTGGAGATGAGTTCTCTTCCCTGGCTGCAGTGCTCAGTGTTTCATTTTAGCAAGTCTGAGATTGGTCCTAGTCTTCATCTTCTCCTGCACTTTATGCTAATGCAAATACCAGGTCGTGTGTAGTTACTTAGGGAAGAGAGAGAAATAGAAAATGCAATTCAATGTTTTATTTCATGCACCCCAAGCTTACTCAGACAGGCACACCCAGAGTGAATATGTGCTGCAGTCCACTTGGAGTTCTTGTGTTACAAATTTTGGCTCCCCTGTGCTTTCCTGCTTTGCCCGTAGAGCAGATAAGAGAGTTCATAACAGGAACACCCTGTTACCTCAGCTGCAAAAGGCTCTGAGAATCTAATGGCCAAGAGAGTGGAATTTAAATTTATTTTTGTTTGGTTTGTGTTTCAGCAAGCATTTAAAAGATCCACTGGTTTATCTTTGTCAGAAATTGTTTTTCTTTTGGCTTAGCTTGGACACCAATCTCACGGTTGAGTTTACATTTATGGACTAGGACCCAAGATTTTCTCCATGTGTTTGGTATTATGATTCTGACTTTGCAAGTCTTGTTGCTTGGATTAGGTGTAAAAGTCATGTCTGCATGTACAGCAAGAACAGAACTGGGGTTTGGATGCTGCTGCTTAGTCAATGAGAAGGAACAAAAGTCATTTTGAAGGCAGAAGAGTTGGTAAAAGCTGCAGACATCTGAGCACCCTAATGACAATATTTATTATTTCATTTTTATTTCGTAGGTGGATTTTGAGGCATAATTTTAAAAATGTAGTTATTTTACTCTGCTTTAGCAAACCATGTGTGACCATAGCTGTTTTTCCAACGTGCCTGGTTTAGTTGCTTTGTTGCCACCATCGAGTTCTCACTCCACACAGTAACGTCCACAAGGTGGTGCCACAGCTAAGAAGTTTGCAACAAATAAGGCAAAAATAATTTGATAATTCTACCTGCTTTTTGTAACTGACTAAAGTACCTGCATCGTTAAAGAATTTATAATTATTTCATAAGCACAATATCAAAGGTTTGCAAGCTCTTTTTTTAAACCATTTGTGTGAGCAGAGGTGGGTCTGTCTGCTGAGCAACATCCACACGCCTGTGACTGTCCCAAACCCTGTACAAAAACAAAGAGGCAGCTCAGGGTTTAGCAGACAGGCTGATGAAGAGCTGTGTATTTCCTAGCAGGGTTACCTGTGCCAACACTGGGATGTGTCTTATGTTTGTCTGGGTCACTTGAGCAGGAGTCAGCCTGAATCCTGACAGGCAAAAAAGTTAATCCACAACTTCAGCCAAGACAGCTTCCACTTACCCTCGAGTGGCTATGGCACATCAACCCCTAACCTCCTGAGCTTTTCCTAGAGCCAGAGATAGCCACGCTCCCTGTCCTATGCTAATGTACAGCTGACTATTAATTCCAAAGGGGTATTAAGTGCTTTCAGAGAGACCTGCAGAGCTGATCAGGTTTACAAGCATCTTCCTAGAAAAGATCAGACTAGACTAGAGAAAGTACAAGGCAGTAACAGGGAATGTAAGATGTCAAGTGTATCATCCAGTACAGAAAAGACAATAAAACTTCCAGGAAAAAGTTGTTTGTATGGATCTGAATGACTGCACTATTTCACAGCAGACTTGTGTGTCCCAGAAAAGCTGAAGTGCAGAAGGATTTGGCCATTCCCCTTGGAAGGTGTGTGTTGGTTCTTCAGGTACCCTTGGCTATGTGGAACTTCTTGCACCCCCCTGCCCTGCTCCCCTCAGGGACCTCTGCAATCCAGGTATGCATCCTAGCACAAGAAATACTCCCTGTCAGCTTCTGCAGTGGAGAAATTAAGTTTGAATCATTTATTCATCACATTATTTTGTACCAAAAGCAGCAAGAAAAAGGGATAATTTAAAATGCCATTCAGACAAGCAGTGCATTGACTTGCCTCCAGCTAGAATCTCTCTTTGGTATAGTAGGCCTGTATCAGAAAGAGAAAAATAACAGGGTTTGCATAATATGTTTCCTCTAAATTGCTACATTATTATTTTAAAATGTACTAAAATTCTTCTGGCTTGTAAGAGACTCAGTGGAAATTATATATACCCAGGAAAGATGGTTTGTCCCCCAGTTATAAAGCAGAATGAGAGTTAGAGGCTTATTGAGTCCAATTCTAAAAGTTGTCAAATAACACAACTGCCACCTCTTTTTTTTTTTTTAAAGGTTCATATCTATAAATTATAATTTATAGTGATTTACAGTATTCTGAAACTTTGTATTGGTTTCAACATCTGTTTGGAAAAGTCAGTATCTAATCTGAGAACTAACTAAAAATATGAAGTCATGAACAGGTCAAGTAGATCTAATTTCTGAGTCAGTCTGTTGAGTTAGCTTGAACTAACTGAATCATGACAGTGACATTGTCAGAGTATTCCTGTTCTGGGTGTATGGCTGCAATGTGTCTTGCAATTAAAATAATATTTCTGGTTTAGGTTGGATTTTGCTTTTTCTTTGACTTTGTGAAATTGCTCGCAAAAATGTTTATTTTTCAGATATTTTGCACGGGGGAAAAACAATGCTCTATTCTAAAGGGAGGGAATGACAGAGTATCTAAGACCACACATCTAAGTCTCCACGGTGTGAAAACTCTAGGTATGCATTGTTTTAGTAATTTAACAACTGAATTGAAATCCTGAACACTTTCCCTGGCAATATTTTCAATGGTTCTGTGCTCTTATTGGAAATCCCGTAAGTATTTTTAAAAGATCAAAACTGTTTTTCCTCTGAGCCTGATTTTCTGGTCTCCCATTTAGGCAGTAATGAACAAAACCTGCTTCAGGTCTATGCCTAAACCTTCTTGGGAGGAGGTGACTTGCAGTGCTGTAAGTCAGGAGCCAGTGTGAGCAGGGCTCAGAACTGCTCCTGCAGATGCACGGCGCTCACCGGAAACAATTGAGAATGGCAGTGGTATCCTGCAGGATGTGTGCGACGCGCTCGGCAGGGGCTCCATTTGCACAGGGCCACATTATAGATTATACATTCTGGTAATTGTGGTATTGTTATTGCTGGGCTCTATCTAAGCACAGGAAGTACATATAAGCACACTTGAAGTGATAACATCCACTCCTGTTTAAAAAGCAATATTTTATTCTCGTACGTGGTACAACGTCTCAAGGGAAAATAGACAATTTCCTAACTAGTACTTAGCAAGGCTTTCAGGGGTAAAAGCTGATTCATTATGGGAGGGCCACAACTAGCATTTACAAATAAATCCACTTAAACTTTTACTATCACTGTAATTTTTTTTTTTTTTCAGTATGGACTGTAATCCAAGATCAGGAAGGAGACAACGCATTGCCATCTGAAACACAAGAAAGACCAAAATAAGTTTTCAGTGTGCCACCGAAACCACGGTGCTGGGTTTCTGTTATGGAGAATGAGTAATACCATTCTAGCTGTGAAGGTTGTTGTGAGTGGGTAATAATTCCATCTAACTGATAGGGCAGATTATGTATTCTGCAAGAAAATAAATTATCCCAACTAAAATCTTGCCCTCTCTCTTCAGCTCAATCAAAAACCCCACCCACTGTACCCACTTAGCTGAAGTCCCTCTATGCTTGTCTAACTTTAGCATTCAGGAACAGGTCTGTTCTCCATCCTACATCCCCAAACCAGTCTTATTCAGGAACACATTGCCCCCAACCTTGGTGTGGAAAGAGGAAGCTGTTCCTGCTGCTGCTCCCAGGATGTGGGATGTGGGTTCATCCTGAGCTCTGCAGCTAGAGACAGCGTGTGTCCAGGCCCCTCTCGGAGCCTCTCTCCACATTTCTCTTTAACAGTGCAGGTTTCAGACCTATCTATGCACCCAGGGAAATTACTGATCAAGCCAGGGCTCTCCCAAGTTCCTTCATGGAGGGGAGTTATGGATCTGTTCAGAAGAGAGATGCAGCAGCCATTTCAGATTTTGTATGCCAACCTATTCTCCACAGACAACACAAACTGACAAAACACAGGTAACATATGGTGCATGCCGTGCCCATTTCTTACTTTGTTTTGCCAGGGAAAATAGATCAAAATTGGTATTAACTTTCCCTCTTGTTCCTCCAATAATAGAAAATTACCAGGGAAGAGAAAATAAGGCAGAGATTCTGTTTTCTCAAAAGGCCTTCGAGCTAAATGTTTGTTTTGGTTTTGAGTTTTTTTTAATATTATGAAACATTCTTGCCTGCCTTAATAGATGAAAAAAGTAGAACTGTGAAACAAATTAATACATCAAAAAATATCGACTCCTGGACCATAGCTAAATCTCTATTCATATTTGTAATAGTGTTGCAGATCAATAATGCAATGCTGTACTGATGCTGTACTGTATACATTGATTTGTTGAAATGGTGGTTATGGGTGAGGTTCTAAACAGACACTGCAACATATAATAAAGAACTGACCTACTACCAGATCTGATAGTGATGGGATAAAAACATAAATAAAGTAGCCCAAAGCCTAATGATTTGTTTCACAGTTTCATAACAAGCTCTTTATTGTCTTCTGTCTATATTGTTTAACATTAAGAATACATGTTCCTTTATAAATTTATAAATGCTACCGCTCTGAAATTTTTGTGCTGACAGTCAAATTAACATTGAACAGAAGTATAGTTTTTCCAGATGTCATGCTAACAAAATTTTGAAATTATGATGTTGCTGATGCCTCCTAATATTCATATGCCTTTGCATTGGGGTAGCCTCATTACAATCTTCTTTTGGAAGTGTCACCTGCTTAAGTAGACTTTGATTTACAAAATAATGCTAAGATATATTTAATTTTAATTAAGATCTTCACTATTTTCCTGAATAAGAATCTCTGCCCCTAGTTTTAACTTGTAATACCCCATTTAACAAAGGAGTAGCTTCAATCATATTTAAAGTATTTGTGCAAATTTTCACAGTTGATTGCTGGGATCAGAGCTGTAAAAACAAAGATCAGGTGAAGATCCCTTCTTGGAACACACTAGGATATGAGCCTCTATTTTTATTTGCAGTTTATAAGTCTACTTATTAAATAGACAATAACAACTTTAATTAAATATATTTCTGTTTTTGTGTGTCGCTGGCATAGAGCAGCACACCTACATGGCTGCAGCGTGTGTGAATCCTCCTGCAGTGCACTCAGGTTTTGTCTTTCATTAGGCAGTAAGGCACGTTGCCTGCAAAAATATCACACAACTTGAAAAGGAGACTCTAATTTCACATGGGAAATGTATTTCATCCCTCTTACATGACATGGAAATCATTGTACCCTTAATCGTGACTATGGAAACAAAAATACCAGGCCATAGGATTTGCAATTAGCTTGAGACATCCAGAGGAAATTCTGTAAGTTGCTTTAGTCTCTTTATTTTGCCTTGTCTGAAATCTGTCTGATTTTTGTTTGAGTTTATAAGAGCAATTGTTAGTGGAAATGTCTGTGTTTCAATTGAAGTGCTCTAACAAGCTATCTGGTCTCACTTGAGCAGTGTAACAGAACCCTCAAAACAATTGACATGTCTTTAGGTCTTAAATATTTGGTTTAAATATTCCGTTAAATACTCTAAAAGGTAAGAGTTCCTTAAGCACCAAAAGACAGAGAGTTTAAAGATCAGACTGAGCCATGCCTCCTGCATTTACTTCTCCAATAAATCTGTCAGGACACTGACCAGCTGGACTGCCAGATATGCTCCTCCACATTTTGGGTAAGTAATCACTTGGGCCTGGGTTCTACTGGACAAGCCATGTCTGAACCCATTTACAGTTATTTTAGGTGACACACTAAAGTGGTCAGCATAAGCTTGGAAGACTTTATCCAGCACTTTGACAGCACGCCAGAGGAAATTCCTTGGGATTCAGAGTCTAAGATTTTATTTCAATGAATTGTCAGGATGATGAATAATATTTATTCCACTGTAAGACTCATTTTAATCTAAAACGTGGTCAGATAGGGTCAATGCAGGCAAAATGATATTTCTTCTTACATAGAAGCCCATCTAGATATAATCCAGTTTGCTCTCCTGTCTCTAAATTTGGTCTGCAAGGATAACAGGAATGGAGACTGCAGCTGGCCTAGGACTCCCTTGCCCTTGGACCTGATGTAATTAGGCAAGTCTCTTTTCCCACCAAATAAAATTATTATAGACAACAATATTATGAATTGAAACTCCTCAAAGTTGTTAAGTTCTGTCCAGTTTGGAAAAGGAGCTTTATCAGGCAGATCCTCAGCAAGGCAGTGGAGCCCAGTGGGCAGAGTGCTGGGCAGGCATTGAGAAATCTGGGTTCTCTTCCAAACTCTCCTGACTTCTAAACGACCTTGAGCTGTCACTTCTCTGTGCTGCAGTTTCACAGTCTGTATGAGCAGGACAATAATCCTCCACAAAGGTTTTAGAGTTGCTGGAGGAAGGATCTGTATGAACACAACATTTCTTGCAGAAGCCTGACCTAGATGCAGCTGTGGTTAGAGGTGGCTGGGATTTGGTCAATTCCTCATCTATTCCAGAAAATCTGGGAAATTTTTGTTGTTAGACTTCTTGCTTTCAGCTGTCTGTCAAAACACATTTTCATGTTAAAGGTCTTTCTTATCTTTCAGACCATTACAAAATATCTCCAGAAAATGTCATTTTATTTAGTTATGCATTATTACTCTCAGTTCTTACTCCTGTTACTGGGAACTGCAAAGTGCCTCTTAGGATCATACAAATGATAACCTAACATGGATAATGTATCTTTGACCTAAAAAAGGAAAGAGTTTTGCAATATTATAATTAACATATGTGAGGAAAAAAATTATCTATTAGTTTATATTACAGGATATTTCAATTTGACTTTCAGTTTGAAAAATTCCCTTTGAAACTACAAATTTTTTTTTCCAATTATATCTTGATTTTACACATTTTGTGTTAATACACAACAAGCTCTGTGCACAAAAAAGAACAGTCTACTTTCAAAACTGCTGAATGGTTTGACCTCAAGGGCATAGAAACTGTTGACTCATTGTTTTTACTGCATATAATATTAGTCCTTTGTCACATCCAGGGAATGACATCATCTTCTTCATTGTTAGCAGCAGGTTTGAATAACAGAAAAAGTGCAGCATTAGTTGTCTGCTGTGTTTGTTCTTAATAAATGAATGGATATCTGGTACCAAGAATCAGATTAGGGGTTTTGAGTAACATTTAGAACAAGTTTGTGCCCAGACCCTGCAAAGAGCTTCGCTCCTGGCCACCATCTGCAGGGCAGTGGAGCTGGCAGGAGCACGGAGCCTGCAGAGGGAACATCACTGATGGTTCTGGCTGCTCCAAAGTGATAAGAGGAGGCAGGAAAGACGAGACTAAGCACAGAATGAAACAGATCTGTTCTTCAAGGTCAGCTTAGTAAAAGGAATCCCTGCACTTCTGTGAATCATACGTCTCTGGAATCTAAATTTATGGAAAGCAATTAGCTGAAAAGAAGTCATCTCTAGGACATGCAAACAAAATGGAAGCTGGTTATCTTCAAAATGCACCAGGAGAAGTATTTCATCCATTCCACATTTTTATTCATGTCTATTAGTCTTCTACTCCCTATAACTGAAGTATCTATGTCCTAGTCTCAAAGAGTAATTCCCTATCAGAAGTATTTGGTTATATCTGCTTCATGGAAGAGGGATACATCACTACAGAGAGTGGTCAGGCTGGTGGAAGTCTACTTTGAGGCAATAGACCACCTTCTTCTATGGCAAAGAAAATTTTAAGTGTTGCTTCCTGAACAATAAATATTCCCAGTGAAACAGAGTTTACTCAGGGAAAGATTCTTTGAGAGTCTGATAAAGTGCCAAATCCTAATAAGTTTGCATTACCCACTGCCTGTAAGTTTTCCCAGAAAAAAATGTGATTGTTTAACTATAAAATTATACCTTTGTGGTTCCAAAAATATTTATGCTGATGAAAAGTCCCTGTTTTGAGAGAATGAATCAAACTGTACTTCAAAAAACTGAAATCCATACAGCTGTGAGAGAAGCACCCAGGCAGGAGGCTGGAAAAGCTGGGGGCAATGGGTTAAGGAATCCAGGATGGCTTAATCATAGAGGTCCACATACCAAGAGTGGACTCAGGCAAGGGCTACACACATGGAAATACTTCTAGAATACCAGAGCTAAAAAAGAAAAAACAAACCATGCTGTAAAAAAATCCAATTCAAACCTGTTGACTTGGAAGCAGAAGAGATCTCATGTATAGATCTCTGCACCCGTGCAGGTAGACAGACCTGCCTTGCATGTACATGGCTCAGGTTGGAGCAGGTGCATCTATCCCAATTCCTATCCAAATTTTCAGACTTATCTGCTATGAGAAGTGAGAAATGCTGCCCTTTTTTCTTCCTGTTTCATGTATTTTTGCCTTATGAAGCCTTTTCTCAGTCATCTGTTCTGGTCCAGAGTTCTTCAATCAACATTTCCAAAAGGTCTCAAGTGGCATGAATTTTGGTGAGGCCAAATCACTTGATTTTCCCTTACCCTGTTTAGAAGAGGCTTTACTTGGACAAAAGCAATAGTGCCAGCCAGTTCCCTTCATCCTTTAAAATTACTGGCCACCTCTAAAGAACTTGGCCTCCCTTTTGTGTCACTTTTTGACAACTCATTTGAGTTAAACAGGTTGCTGTGGCCAAATTAAATGCTTGGGAAATGGACCATACAATTAATTTGCAATAGTAAGTTGTCTCAGCATCATTTCTCTTCCTCTCAAGGGGAATGCTGGCTCAAGCAAAAGAAAAGATTAACGTAATAAAAATATTCTAAAGACATCCTGTTAATTGTCCCAAGCTCAGATGGTATTGTCTATTCTTCTGTTGTGCATAGCCAGCAAACAGTGTAAAATCCAGAATTCCTTCCCACCATGAAAGCAGAGCTTCAGTGCTACAGGATAATCCCTGCCTCTCTGGAAAGCAGATGAAAATGTGGTGTGGCACAGCTTTGCTTTGGGTTTCAGAGGTGAGCTCAAATTTGCCCCATTTATGAATATAATAATGGGACTTGTTAATTTAGACACATCAGCAACTTTGAGAGAATAAAGGTTTGTGGGGAAAAAGGAAAATTGCAAGCAAAGTAAGAGCAAATTTTGGGGAAAAAAGAGGTTTGGTTTTTTTCTCTCTGAATAGGCAAATGAGGTCTCTCATGTTTGTTTGGGGACAGAAAACACTTGAGGTTTTAAATTCAGCCAAAACAGAAACTTTCATTTACAAACACATTTGCAATGTTGACCTTGAATATCACATCAAGTGACAGCCAATCTCGTAGGAAAATAAGTTAATATATCAAATAAAACCCAGAAATATTCACAAGTGCCTGAGTGAAGCAAAGCATGCAGAAGAGTTAAATGAAATAAGAGGCTGTAATTCTCTGTGTGCTCTAAAATGTCCTTTCCTCAACAAGGACAAAGTCTGATTTTTTGCTTATATGAAAATAGTCATAAAATATGTAAGAAAACATAGAATGTTGTTTGCTTCAGTTCCTGTAAACTAATCAGGGTGGATGATGAGTCTTCCTGTAAGTGGGAGCACTGCTGAATACTATGCATGAAACTCTGTTCCTCCCCTCATAAACAGCTCGAGCTGTGCCTATGTATCAGTGCAGAAAAATAAGTATTGACTTATTCACAAATTACTTTTTAGGCACTGGATTCTCAGAAATATATTTGTGTAACAGCATTTAAAAGTAAATGAATGTGTATAACCAGGTTTTGTATATAACTGGGATTTTTTAATAACCAGTTTTTCTTTCATTTTATGGCCTTAAAGACACTTTGATCTTCTAAAATGATGTTTGTCATCTCAGCTCCGGTGCTCACTTCCTACCTCTTCTAAAATGAATTTTTGACATCAACTCAATATGTCCCTTTTCATTTTATTTCAGACTGCCAATTAAGATGTTTCTTAATATTTTATCAAAGAGATTCCCTACAAGATGCTAAGTTGTACTTGTGGTTTTTTTAATGTCTTTCCAAAAGGAAGTATTTTGGATGTGGTACAGTTTGTTCACATGTCAAACATGGATTTTTTAATTCTGTCATTCCCCAGAACAGTAAGGAGAGAAAATAAATCAGATGTTTTATCTGATTGTACTTTGATCAGGTTTTTCTCTGTTCTCAGAAAGAACAGCGTGGAGCTTCACTTGCTCCACAAAAAGCATTTTTAGCTCTCAAAATATTTTAAAGATATCTCAGGAAAGCCAGACCCAACACTCAAGAGTTCTACTCATCTTAAAAAGACTCTCACTGCTATACCATGGTCATAAATGACCATTTAGGATCTCCTGGTATTTAATCTCCATTACATTAACTGGGAAAAACTTATTAGGAGGCAAAATTGGACAGAATTTCACTTGCCATAATACTTCCTATCACTCTCCATCACTGACATGAGTGAGTGATGAAAAATACCTGCAATTGTGCTTCTGGGTACATCTTGATACGTGGTAATCTAGGAAATACACTGTGTGTGACACAGGTGGGAGAGATGTGTGAGCCTCCCCATCAAGGAATTTTGCTGGTTGTGAAGTATAAACTGAAACTAAAAGTGATTAAGTTCATGGTGGCCATGGAAGTCTAGAGGTCGTGGGAGGGCTTGTGGTTTTTAACAGAAAAGGCAGAAAACGTTGTGGGCAAACAAGAACATAATGCTGCCTTCTTTGTATGATGCTCTTGCTATAGGCAGAGGATGCTGCAGATTGTTCTGAACATTGAGTAATTCCAGAAAACAATACAACTATGAAAACCCAAAAGTTAAATTTCAACTGTTTTCCAACTCCTTTATTACCTTCTCAATTTGTACTGCAAAGATCCAGAGCGTAGACCTGTGGGAAATCTCTAAAGAAAAGTCTGAGGAAGACATTCTTCAAAATAATTTACCATTTAGTTTCCTCAGCATGGTAGAAACTAGATATAGCTGTTCTGGCTCCCCTCAGTCTTTCCATTTATGGAAAGTACCCAATAACATATAAACCTTTTTGAAATGTTTGGGAGACTTCTCTGTGCTCCGAGGGAGCTGGTGTTCTCACTAGTTATGATATGTACCCAAAATGATTTCTCTCTTTTAGTGTCTCCAGTGCAAAATCATTACATTGCCAGAAATAAATCAAGTCTAACTTGTGGGGGAAAAAAAATGGATTCCACTGTGTGTTTCATATTGTACCATTATGAAAATGGTATATTAAATTCAAATACTTCAATTGTACCATTAGATGTTGTCATTATGTGGCTGGCTAATTGATAGGTTATTCAAATGAACATTATAATTTTAGACTTCTTAGAAGCATCCATGTGAAGAATTTCCAAACTTCAGAGAAGTAAACTGGGTGTTAGGAAGGAAAAACATGTACTGAGAATATTTCCCAATGCATGTCACTGAAAAATCATTACATAACTGCCGTGTGCATTCCAGGACTTGGTGCAGTCTATTTTTAATACCCGGTATGAAAGAACTTCCTGCTACTTTTTCTCTTTGAAAACTGCTTTGTGGTTCATTAGATCATGTCGTCAGGCTGAGTTTTCTGCTATCCTTAAATCTCAATTTTTCCTGTCTTTTTTTAATTAAAAACAGGGAAACTGTATCAGAAGGAAGAAGGAGCTGAGCATAAGATACCTTTGAGAGTGAGGTACCTTGTGTAAGTGTTGCAGTGGTCCCAGAACTGAGCACTGCCAGACCAGGCCTAGTATTAATCCCAAAAAGAAATCTAAACATAACAAAGACATACATATTTAAGAAAGGCAAAAAAATTTCTATGCCAAACAACAGCACCTAGCAAAAATTCTCAACTTTCTGTTTATGAAAACAGATTTTATTTTTTTTTTTAATTAGAGTAGTTTTAACTTCATACTGATCTCCAGTGTTATCACAGGTCACCATTTTGACCATAATTTGGATAATCATGACAATTAACACGAAGCATTTTGCTTAAATGCAATGAAAATTTTTCAAGCACAGGCTATGCAAGGTATTTCAGAATATTTTAACTGCAGAGAAAGTTCACAGCATCGGTGTAGTCTTGCTGTTAAAATTCCAGACAAACAGACTGATAGAGATGGTATGGCCACAGGGACCACCATTTTCACCTCCTCTGACTTCCTGCAAAACAAAGGCCCCAGGACTTCCTGAATTAATTTCTTTTCAAGCAAGAGCATATCTTTTAGGCAAAGGTACAGTCAAGTGACAGACAACCCACTAAATCTGCTAAAAGTATTTAAAAGTATTAGTTTTATAGACAAAAAACGTTTGTCCTTGCAAATTAACAGGCAGTTCATTGTACCTTAGAAAGGGCTTCTGTGACTCTTACTTTCATCCCTAGCAGAGGAATGGGATGACAGCTTTTGGTGCCAAACAGCACTCGGTGGTAATTGCTGTAACTCTTGCTGTGAACCTGCTCTGGAAGGCTCTGGCAGGGAGGCAGTGGAACGTGTCAGGCAGAGCACAGGAACAGGTCACACCTCAGCTGCCCTCTCTGCCACCGCTCCCACAGCCACCACCGGTGCCATGGAACGGAGCTTTCAACATAGGGAGCAGCTCCTGAGCTGCCTCAGTTTTTATAGAAGGCAAACAGGCAACTGTGGGAGATGTGGAGCACTTTGGGGGACTGTTAGATGATGCTTTCCCTGGGGCTCGTCATGGTGAACTGCACTGGTGAGGATATTTAGGGGCTCCAAAGCTAACAAAATATTTGGACTTCCCTTTCTGTTGCTTTGACATACTCCCACCTGAGGCAATTCTTTCCCCCTTCACTCTGCTGTCTCTGTAAAGTTTCATCTTCACAGAATACTTTTGGATAATTTATTTCTGCACTTTTGTAAATCTTTCAGGTTGGTTTTGTTGCCAAAGAGAGTGGCCCAAGCCTCAATCATAGTGCTCCCAGTCTCAGCTGAGCACGCTCCCCTCTCCCTCTTCACATCAGAACACTCTGGATTTATTTTCCTTTATTTTCATTTTTGTTTTCAGAGGAAATATCTTCACCCAAAAAGGTGAAATCTGACTGAGTTCTGCTTATTTCAGCAATTTCTTAATTAAGAAATTCATTGCAGGTCACTTAAAAGTCTTCCACTGCTCTGCTTAACGTTGTCCAGTGCTTCATAATAACATCTTGTTTTCAGTTACTTGTCACTGTTTGGGCTGGTATTTTCCAAACCATGCATCTGCCTCAGGTTTAATTTTTGGCAGTTGCCAGCTAAACCACTGTAGTAATTTTCAAGGACAAGGTTAAAAAAATATTTTACCCTTGTTAAAAAATAATAATAATCGGGTTGCTTCATTCAGAAGTGTTGGTATCCCCATTACAGAAGGAATTTGAAACGGAACACCATCACTGGTCTACTTTCATCCATGTACCTTTTAAGCAGCAACTTGGAATTTGGCACCAGCACTGCTGTGGTTTCACAGAGGTGCACCCAAATGTAAAAAAAGTTATAACACTCAAAAAAAAAAAAAAAAAAAAAAAAAAAATCTCAGTTTGCCTGTGATTGGTTAAGAATTGTTTGGTTTTGTAAGTTTGGTAAATTTTCCAGAGGCCAGCCCGAGCTGATGGAGTAAACTCTGCATTCAGCAGTGGCTTTCGTGGAGCAGCTGGGTACGGTCTGTGCCCGAGGCAGTAGGGACCATGAGTGCTCCTCCCTTCCTGTGAGATCTGGTGCCTCTCCTGTGTGCATCAGCTCCCTTTCTTCTGCTGCTGCTGAGAAAAGGAGGATGGGTCACAGAGATGGAAAAGTGTGGGAGGAGGCCTGCAACCAGGGAGCAGAAAGTGAGAGGAAGGAGGAGATGAAGACAGTAGACTCCAAGGAGACAACTAGTGCTGAGCAGTAATAATTCTCCTAGGATATCGTGGACAGAAATCAGTTGTGGAAGCAGTTCTGCATGACTAGGGGGAAAAAAAAGATTATACGTGTTTACAGAAAGAGATCCTGCTAGGCACTGGGAAAGGGTATGGTGTGTTGGGTAAGGAGATTAGTAAGTGTCATGGAGATAAAGATAAGATGCCAGAGGAAATAATTAAGAAGAAATAAGAGGGTGGATGTACAGATGAAGCAAAGGAAAGTAGGAGATGAAAACGGAGTGTGAAGTGTGTAAGAAGGCAGGAGCCAGGGAATGGAGAGATGGATAAACAGTGTGAAAGAGAAAGAGCTGGGAGTTACCTTAAAACAGCACAGAGGAGAAAGAAGGCAGGAGCCAGGCAGAAGAAAGAGCATCAAGGGAAAGAAAGGGTGTGAGTACAGACTGAACTCTGAGAATAGGCTGCTTTTCTGAGTCAGACATAAATGCAAATTGTGACTTATCTGTAATGGTATAGGAACAGGAATCAGGTATGACTAACATCTATAGCCACATTTTCTTTTCTTGTTAGAGATCTTTATCTCATATTCTGGATGTCTTGAGCCAGATCCCTGGAGTTAAGGTGACCGCATGTCATTATCTGTTTATTTTTCAGGCTTCCTCTCTCTGATTTTGTTAACAAACATTCAAGTGCCTAAAGTACAATATATGGCTCTTTTTAACCACAGTAAAAAGTATTTCTGCAAAATACATTTGAAAATGCTGCAAGTAATTTTGAAATGATAGGTAGGGCTGCCAGCAGTGTCTCTCAGTGGCAGAGCAGAGCAAGGCCCCGCATTCTGCTCGATGGCCTTTCACTGTGGGTGTTTGTCCTCTACAAGGGCTTGCACCATCCCCATTGCATTGTGTATAATTCATCACAGGGGTCAGCAGCACTGCCTTGGCAATTTTGCCTCCCACCAGCCAGGAACACTGCCTGCAGACACAGGAACAGAGAGTGGGAGAGGGCTGGGTGCTGCCCAGGGGCAAAGCGGAGGTGGAGGTCACTGAGCAGCAGCCAGGGAGGGGTGGGAGGTGTCCTGCCCTGTGGTACTGCTGGAGCTGCAGAGACACCAGCTCTACTCCTCCAGTGGCAAAGCAGGGGGAAACACTGAAATTTGCCCCTACCATGGTGATTCAGCTTGCAAGCATTTGCCATTTTTGTTAAAGAAATTCCAGTTTTTTTAATATAAATGGCAAATGCTTCCCCACAAACAGCATGTTCGGTCTGTCACATTCTCTGCAAGCTGAAGGCAAGCTTTGCAGAACTGAGCTTTACTTTCCTTTTGAGAATGAAAGCAGCACTGCTGTCAGAAGATTGAGTTGTTGGTGTGGTGTGTATCAGGTGATAGAAAAAAATTGCTCTGCACATGGTCTGACATACTTGGGAGCTGCAAGTGTTGATTTGCTGTCTGTGTATCTGTTTGTCATGCTGATAGCTTAAATCCACAAATTACACTTCTAATAACAACTCCTAGGGGTAAGGTTGCTGTTACTGCTTGGTTCCTCCTAAAGATTAAACAGAGCTAAAAGTTGGTACATTGACCTATTGCTTCTTGAGGCAGATGCCTGTTCAAATTCTGACCTAGGTCCCAGCTAAAAATGTGTTCAATCTTTCCTTAATTTGTAATAGATACTTGTGTACATTACAAAACTGTCTCGCAATTTGGCAAATTAGGTTGTCTGTGGTTAGCTCTGGAATTACAGAGATATTGCAGTGCACTGCAACATTGCATAATGAGGTTCCCCAGACTTTCCTTACTCGAGTGGGGAGCAATTCTTATCTCTAGTGAGCATCAGATTCATCCCATTTTTGAGAAAAGAATTAGTATCAAATATACGATGGGCATGTTATGCCTTGTGGCTGCAATGTTGTTTCAATTAACTTCCCTGAATATACCACAATGAAAAGTGTCAGCTTTTTGCCTCAGAGGCCTATAATTAGATTAAATGAATACTGTTAATTATCTACTACCTTCTTTACACAAAACAGTATGTTTCCATAAATTAAAATGCTCGTACAGGAAGGAAATTGTTGTTCTCTCCAATACATGCATACAGTGCTGGATTGTGAATGCTGTGACTGTATCACAGTGTAGCACAGCTCTTTGTCTGCTGCCCTTATTTTACAGGAGCTAAAACAAATTACATCTGAAAAATCCCCAGACATCACACTATTTAAAGCATGTATGTTGGTACAAGGAGGTGATATTGCTAAATGTTACAGTGCTCATGAAACAAATACACTTTTCTCTTTAACAGATGTTCTCTATAAAATTCTCTTAGAGAAATTAAATACAGCTTTGTTTGTGTACCTACAGTCACACCCTCAAGGACTATGTTATGCACAGAGAGAAAAAACTGCTTTTTCTAGCAGAGTGTACTTCTCCTTTCAGAAAATTTTAAAAAGTCCATTCTGTAGGAAGCATTTACAATTAACAGCTTGGTTTCCAGGCCTGTGCATATTCCAGCTAGTGTGGACTGAAAATCTCTTCTGCCTGTTCTCCAGCATTACTTGATGCAAGCAAAAGTTCCTGACTGATCAATTCTCTCCCATCCTGGCATGCCTGATTTGGAAGTGCAGATTTTCAAATGGTGGTACATCACCTCTAGAGTGACATATCTGAAGCAGAAAGGACTCTTTTTGATTTGACAAAGTGTATCCCAATGTCCCTATTTCCATCAGAATAGATGTTAATAACTTCAGGCCTGAACATGCGATCCTCCCTCACCAGAAAATTACAATTAACTTTAGCAGAAGCCCTCATTCCGGCCTGCAATATACTCCGCATATAAATGTGATCTGTACCCAGGATTGCTCTTGTGCTTCATTAAGGTCAAACCCTGAAAAGCTTTTGAATACTCAGTGTTCCTACAAAGCATTGCATTTTATTGTGGTTTGTGCTGTGTATCTTTTCCTTTAAATGTTCATTAGCTCCGTGTATAAAAGTGTTCATTAAAATATCATTGTGCTGGTAATAATCATAATATTGAGGAGTGAAGAGGGCTGTGTTGCAATATAAATGCTGCCCCGTTTCCTGCTCTCAGGGTGTAACAGGAGAAAGAAAGACCATCTTGATAGGCACTATCTGCTGAAGGAAAACTTTCGCAGGAGCTGTGAAATCGAATTTAACCTTTTAGTGGCTGCACTGTGAAAAAAATGTTTCAAGCTTCCTACCCAGAATTAAGCTTCTTTAATTTAAAAGATTCATAAATGCTAGTGGCCCTTATAATTACTGCTACAAATATCAGAAAACAGTTACAGAGGAACAAAGAAATGCAACTGGAAACATGGTTCAGTGGTCTTGTACTTCCCTGAAAAGCTGATTATACTTTTGGCTGATTCAGTTTCTTTCAGAGGGAATTTACCCTTTCTGGCAGTTTGAGTCTGGTTGCACTAACGGCACAAAATGCATCTGGGGATGAGGAAATTAGCTCGGGGTCCTGTGTGTGTCAAACTGAATTTTGCCACCGAGCTCTAGATTTTGTCTTTTAGACCCTGAGTGCCCCTTGTTTTGTCAGATTCAGAAGCCATTTTAACACTAGTTTAAAAATAGAGCTATTTCATTTGTGCTTTTGCAGGTGCCTTGCCCAATTCCCTGCTTTCCCTGCATGACTTATCTTGTAGGATAAGCACTAATGAAAGGTCAAGGTTATTCTGAAGTATCCAACACAGGAGAGTTCTCTTCCTTGTAGATCCTTAAGCTGAACTTCGCACAATTACAACTGATACTGTGCCGAAAGGTAATTCAAACAGGGAAAAAGTACAAAATGACAAGCAGAAACCTTTGGCACAGTAAAATGTCCCTGGTGATTTGTACTTAGTGCTTCTTCAAAACGCAGAAGCCATTTTACCACTCAGAGCCATGGCAGAAGTGAATTATTATTTTTTTCCGAGTGAGGCTCTGTAAATTCGGGCTGCGGAGCCAGGCTTGGCACATCTGGCTCTCAGAAATGTGCCATGTACTTCACATCCGAAGACAATTTTCTCGCCTCTGTGACACAGAAACCAAGAAGCGTGGATTTTTCCTGCCCCCCTCTCTCGCCTGTCTGATTTTCAAAATGTAACACAAGGTCACGAGAAGCTGCGGCTGGGAGATACACCTTGCTACCCGTTTTTTTAAGGAAACCTGGAGACAAACCTGCTTGGTTTTGCTTTCTACGTGAGCTGCGCTGGGAGAAGATGCTTCTGCATCCCTGGACGCGGGGCCGGGGGAGGAGAGCCCGGCGCAGCAGCGGGAGCCCCGGCGCCGCCGCCGCCCGGCAGCGGCCACAAAGATGTGTTAGAAACATCCCCCCGGCAAGACGCGGGTCCCTTCTCCGTACTCACTGCGGCTGCGAAAGCACCGGAGTTACGCTGAGGAGACTCCAGTCCCGGCTGTGAGGAGAGGGAGGAAAGGGAGGGAAAAAGAGAAAAGGAAA
>VZTJ01001265.1:1906816-1991816 GCA_013397795.1 Orthonyx spaldingii
CGGCCCCGCGCCCGGCCCGCCGCTCTCCCGCCTCCTCCCCTGCTCGGCCCCGGCAGGGGCAGCCCGGGGGCGCCGCGGAAGCCCGAGCGCAGCGCGGCGCCTCCATGAGCTCCTGAGCTCCCGCCCTGCCCCGTCCTCCCCGCGGCAGCGGCTCCAGGTGCGCGGGTCCGAGCAGAGCCGGGACGCAGCTGGCTGCAATGGCGTCCAACATGGACCGAGAAATGATATTGGCTGATTTCCAGGTAAATTTCAAGCCGCCGCCACACCGCCGTGGCCTCTCGCTGCTTTTCTCTTTCTCCTCGTTGCTGTGCTGCTTGTTCTTTGTGGGGAGGTCCGGGGTGATGGGTGTGAAGCCCACCCTCTGAAGCCTCCGCTCTCGCTTTCCTTTATTTTTATTTGTCAGAAATGGGGAGCGTGTGCCCTCTTCTCTCAAGGTGCGTGAACAAAATGTCTTCTTTAACTTAGAGAGTTTCAGTTTTTAATCAATAAAAAAAAGCTTTTTCATCCACTTTGCTCATTCCTGCCCTCTGCAACCACCCAGGCCCTGGGACAGCTCACTTGGAAGAGGCAGATGCCAGGGAGGATACAAAACTCACCAGTCCTCATGATTTGTCACAGTGTTTGTAGTGAATCACTTGCTGGTACTACAGATTAGTGCTGAACAGAGGTGTTTCCATTCCAGCATCAACACTAAACTTCAGGGTTGCCTCAGCCTATGACTGTTGTGATGACGGTAAAACTCTTCCCACCCCATTCCAAACAACAACGTGTCTGTGTAGAAGGGAGGAATATGCTCTGCAAAGTTGTTACCTTTCCTCCTCCTTACAAAAGGGTTGTAATTTAACTTCAGACTTTTAAATCTTATTCCCAGAATAAAGTCTTTCTGTAAGTAAAAGTGATGTGTTCAGGAGCATATATTGCTTCTTAATATTGCTTGTTTTTGTATTGTTTTTCTAAGACCAAGTAAACAAAAGAGTGGAGGATACCTGCATTTGAAATAGTGGGGGGAGCCAAACACATCTTGGAAGGGAATCAGATAATATATGAATATACCTTAATATTTGCTTTTCAGTCCATGGATTTTTTTTAAGCTCTGTCCGTTTGCAGTGGTTGTTCTTACATGGATAGGCTCCTGGATATTCTTGGATTGATTTATAAAACTGCCATCTGTATGTTCAGCTTCTTCAAAGATTGTTTTCCAGTTGTTAGAAGTGAAACTATTTCATTTAGTTAAAAAGAAAAACCCCTAATCCCTTCATTCTGTGTGTGTGTGTTCCTTTGGAGCTACAGGTAGGGTGGCTGTAGTGTGCATTATGTAATTCCTCTGTTGCAAAAGGTCCCTGGTATTTCACTGATGTGACACATGGAGTTCCCAGCTGATAACAGGGAGCTGTCATCCATTTCTGTACCCCAATATCTTACACCCATGTTTATTAAAATGCTTAACAAATGTTACTATATTGATACAACTTTGTTGTGCTTGGAGATACTTTTGTGTATATAAAGGATGACATCCCAGTTTTAAGGCTGGCATTTCATAAAGGAGTTTTTCCAGGAACAACACACGGCGTGAAAGGAAACTGGGACCCCAGTTCTGCATTGATACCAGTGGGGACAGATTCTTATAGAATCCCACATTATTACCTGAACTTACAATCAGGAATCCCAGATGATGAAACTGATGGCTGATGAATGTAAGATTATTTATTTAATAGAGTGTTCAATACAGATTTACACTTTCCAAGTGTTTTATGCTATTTTGCAGTATTGTTGTGCTTGAGTTTTGAAACCATTAATAGAAGTATAAGAGCAACTGCAGTGTTTGGTACCATGAAGACGAGTAAGTACTGCAAACTTGCAGGTGGGTGGTGGAGTCACAGAAACCAGTTTTAGATCAAGGCTGGATGACATAATGTGTCTGA
Source organism: Orthonyx spaldingii (assembly GCA_013397795.1). Taxonomy (NCBI): domain Eukaryota; kingdom Metazoa; phylum Chordata; class Aves; order Passeriformes; family Orthonychidae; genus Orthonyx; species Orthonyx spaldingii. The sequence continues at coordinate 1,908,739 of VZTJ01001265.1, forward strand.
ACCTAGGACACAAGGAATATGTTATCATATGCCAGTCCTTATTTAAAAAGAACCCAAACCTTTTCCTCTTGTATTTCAGCAGACAGCTTTGTGTTTCTGTTTCATTGTGTTTCTTTTTAAAGGTAATGTCAAGTGTCTACCTGATTTTGAAGCACTCAACTGTTAATTGTCATGCTGTTAAAGCTTCAGATTAGTAAAGGACAATGTCAGTCATTATTAGGCCTTGTATCTTTAGACTGTTGCAAAACAGTAAAGGTTTTTGGGTCTTTTAAATACCTGATGGAATTTGCAACTCATTCACTAAGAATTTTAAATGGAAAAGAAAACATTATGTGCAAAGTAATTCTGCATGATTTTCCCTTCTATATTTTCTGTACCCTTTAATTAATAAATATGTTTCTCAGAGTTCTGCTGCCATCTTCTATGTTTATATAAGGTATCTTGTTGAAGAATATTGCTCACAGTGAAAATTTCAAAAGCAATTCTTTGTAGTGTAGTTCAGCTAATCTTTGCTGAATTAAATTGGGAGGGAAACTTCCATCATCATTTCACCCTCACCTTTACCAAGTTTTATTAAAGGGGAATAGAGTAGTGGTCTTTAAACTTCTAACACTTGAAAGGGTTTTCTCTCCCCATAACAAACCAAAATCAATCAGTGAAATCATAATGATGCTGATGCTTGATGCTTTTGTGAAGCTCTCATGCATTTATTTTGTATCTTCCAAAGTCGTTAGGGATTCTGCCATGGGTTTCATCTAGAGCAGGAGCTTATATTGCATTTGTTTTTTCTTTTTAGCTCTGATTGTCGTAACAGGTGACTTCTGCATTTGGAGATACTAAAGAGAAATACTTTTTTAAAAAGTATTTTGTATGTATACATACATATACATAAACCCATGGAATTTTATGAAATATTTTAAGTATAGAGTAAAACACAGTGAGTGATCTACCAAAATATTTTTGCGTAATGTCTCTAAACAATTTAAGCCTGTTCTGTGTGGTTTATAATTATTTTCTTTTCCTCTCCTTTTTAATGAGGCTACTGTGTGCTACCCAGGGAGCACAAAATATGTATTCATGCATGTGGGCTGTATAAGCAACCTGCCTAACTTTTCCTTCTTAGGCCCACATTTAGGAAAGATTATGCAGAAGCTTTCCTTTGTACATGAGTAGTGTGATTGTTTTCAGTGAAAGTAGCTGATGTGGAGTTCAGCACACGAACAAGTTTTAGCTTTTTTACTAAATGCAATTCAGAACTTCTCCACAAAGTGTCATTGGCATAAAGGAAAAGCTCCAGAGGAAAAAACGTAACAGCTTGTGTTTGTGACATAAATCCTTCAAAAAGGTAGCTGCATGTGAATGGGTAGAAGAGTGATGCTGCAACGTTTCACATACTGGGGGAAAGTACGGGCATATAATTTCCACCAAATTTTTGACAACTGTTTTTCTGTTGTTTGTTGTGTTTAACTGCAAATTGTTCTTCCATCTTCAGTGGGATGCTCAGGTACTCACATGGTACAAATATATTCATGATCTCTTGCAGTTTGGGGTCTACTTTTCACTATAAAGAAAACAGATTCTTTTTTTCCCTTTTAAGTTGTAAAATTTGGTTGCACAGAGCTTCATTTAATTGACATAGACCAATTTTCATTCCCAAAGTTTAACTTTGAGTATTGGCAGAAATGTCAGGTGTTGTTTTTGCACACTAGCAGTTTTGCTTTTGTTTTTACAGCTTCACTTAGGATTGGAACTAAAATTGGCAAGAATCTCTTTTTGTCCTTATAAGTTATGTCCACCTATAGGACCACTTTATTCATGATATGTGGTTGTCCTCACAGCAATTCTGGATGTAGAGTGGGCCTAAGGGTTGCAGTATTGAGGGAGTTGCCAGCTCCTGTGTGTCCATATATTGCGAGAATATCTGGCATGTGGAGCTTCAGGAGGAAATTTTTCAAAGAATTCAGATTTGTCATTGACCAGATAAGTAGCTCAGGATTTGGTCAGCGTGGGAAGTCTTCAGACTAAAATGTTAAAACTCAAAAATCTTTGCTTTCATTGAGAAAACGGATTTCTAGTAGTTTTCTTCTTCCGTCTTTAATCTGTGTTGACTGTGAAACCAAGGTATGTGATCTTTTTCTTTTCCAATTTTTTAAAAAACTGGATAATAGACCACTTTGGTGTGATTCACACACTTGTGTATAAAATGTCTCTTTTAAAAAAAAAACAAATTCAACTTTGTGTCAATCTCTCATAAAAACAGGTTTGTGGGAGGAGCAAGGGGGAATTGGGAAGGAAGAACCTCATTGCCATCAGTTGCAGAAAAGTGAGAAAGCATACTATATGATCATGTTTTAAATTATGAAATTGACCATGACAGTGATACATCAGTTTATTTTTTTTATTTGTTTGTTTTTGAGGATTTAACCATAGTTCAAACTGCTTGTTTCCTTCTGGAATGGCAAAAATTAAAGAAACTGGAGAATCTTTTCACCTGGAGGTTAAGACAGTGCTGTTAAATAACTGACAAGATAAAGTTTTTGGTTTGTTTTTTGTTTGGATTGGTTTTTTTGTTCCTGTCTGCCTCGGCCCTGTTGGAGGGTTATCTCAGTTGTGCACACAGTTTCACTGTCCAACAGTCTGTGTGCAGAACTTACATGTGTATTTTTTTTTTTTAAGGGTGCTAATAGAGCATTGCTTTCTTCTGTGTGTGTTGGCATGATGGCTCAGGTTTTCTGTCATTTTAAGTTATTGCCAGTATAAAAATTTGATTGATGGAAAAGGTAGGCAGATACAGGAATAGCTTCAAGTACACTTGTTTCTGGCCCTAGACTCTGACTTATGGTGGGGGCTGGAAAGTGTTTCAAACATTTTTGTAAGGATAAAACTCCCACTGTGGTTCTGAACAAATCTCAGAGTTGATGTCCTTAATATTGATTTCTGAAAGAAAAAGGCATGTTTTGTCATTAAGGCACTGGGGCAGAAAGGGCTACTCTTGGTTTCTTTGCAGGCTTTCAGTGGGGTGTTTGGGAATTTGGAACAAGGTCTTCAACAAGATACGTGCTGAGGAGAGTTCCAGTTAAAGTTTAAACATCAGCTGGAGGACACTTTCCAAAGATTTAAAGTTCTTGGAGGCCTACATTTTCTTCAGAAGGTCTCCCTAAATATTTGGGTGTACATTTGTTCAGATCTGGCTGAGCTTAACTCTGTCTTGCTCAAACCAAACCCCTCTTTTGTGTGGCGTCTCTGTAGGATGTAGAGTACAGTGGGTGCTGAACTAAGGTCTGCAGCTCTCTCCACAGCAGCTGGAAGGAAAGGCAGTACTCTGGAGATTGGAAATCAGGGTTTGGGATAGACAGGTTTGTTTACTCATACCCTGCTGCTGGGTATCTTTAGTTAAGAGTGGGCTCTGCTGGGTTTCTAGTAGTCAGGTGCCCAGATGCTCAGCACTGCTTCATCTGACCTGTTTTAGTGGATATAGGTTACTGTATCTTTAGCTAAATTTTAAAATAGATAACAGGACTGTTTTTCAGTGTAAAAAAGAGGCCTTTAGGACACTGTAGGATATTGAAGTTCATACTTATGAGGCCTGTTAATTTGCATTTTGATTAGAATTCCTTTTAATCCTTGTTGGCTTTTATCATGTTATAATTCTGTACATTACACAGCCAGTAACACCTTTGGAACTGGTAGTTGGACCTCTTGGTTTGGAACACAACTGGTTTTGTTTGCTGTAAATGGCCAGGGCCAAGAGACACAATAAAAACATACTGCATGCTTAGGGTGTTCTAGCTTGGTGATTGCCATTCTCATTGTCTGCTACCAAAGCCATCACTTCTATGAATTAATTCTTTGTGTGTTTCTGGAGTTTCATTTCTTTAGATATGTTTAGACTCAGTTGTCGTCCCAAAGTTCAGGTTCATAAGAACGAGGCTAATTTGATTACTGACCCTTAAACTGAAGGTGAAGTGGGTTCCAGAATCACAAATAAGAACTTGGAGTCAGGGTGGTATTCTTTTAGAAACATAACTTGGATATTCCTATTGATAGCTCTTCATGGAAAAGCCAGTTAATTTCTCTTATGTAAGGGCAGATAGTTAATTAGAAATCCTAATTGACATTTATAGAGAAGAAAGAGGATACTTATGTGTGCATTACACCCCCTCTGTAGGAACCTAAATAATTTACCACTGGAGCACCAACTTATCCTTAGAAAGAGGTTTATTCTGTTTTTTTCATTCAATTACCTTGGAAAGACTCTTCACATTATAGTATTCGTGTCACCATTTCCATCAGCCCATTCATATAGGTATTTGGGTTAGTAGGTCACTGAAACAGATTGAGAGGTGGTAGCTGTAGGATCCTTTTTCAAATGCCATGACAACCAATACTAATTATAATATCAAAATTATTAATGATATGTACTCCCAAAGGCCAGGAATGGACTTTCATTGAAAGATAATGTGAAAATTATTCGTCATATTGAAAACACCACGTGGCTAATATATCTTGGTAAGCAAGGATCATTTACAGTAAACTTTACACTTACTAAGTTCATGTTTTTGTGTGGAAGTAGGTGTGGGAGAGGATGAGCATTTGAGCTGTTTCTACATGTGTTAAGGGGCCATGACAGTCTCCCAGCTTGAGAATATTGTATTGGGATTGGAAATCCTGAAAGGGTAGAGTTTTCCTCTTTATTTGGGCAGTTGTTATGGTTCAGTTACCATTGCAAGCCTGCTTTGCATACACTTCCATACTAGAAGCAAAAGTCAGTAGCTTTTTAAAGGAACTACATGGCATATCTTAGATAGGATTTAATATTTTTCTAGTCAGTGAATAAATTTGTGCATATGTGGGGCAGCCATTAGGTGAGTCCTTTCCTTTAACTACTGTAAGAACTAGAACAAAAAGCCTGGGGAAGTACCTAACATTTTACTCGTCCCTCATTATTTGGATGAAAGGAAATGACATGCTTACTGGCTGGATTGATACCTACTAATTAAACCCATTTTTTGGACTTGACTAGTTAATGTGCAATTGTAAAAAGAAACTGCTCAGAGAGGAAATCAAAGCCCTCATGTATGCATGACACGTTGTTTGGTCTATCGAAATAGTCCTCTACTGGTCCTCTATGTCTGACTGGTTGAGCAGGTCTTTGTTCCACAGCAGTAGTTATGCTTTCAAAAGATAATTCATTAAAGCTGAAGTTCTTAAGAGACATTTTGAAACTAGAACAGAGTACGTTAGCCCCTGGGTTGTTTTATATAGGTTTCATATTTTATCTATTGCAGGAAACAATTTGTAAAGACAAGAACACTGAAACTAAGTCACTTCTATTATTTTTTTTTTTTTTTTCTAAAGGTCAGGTTGTTTGTGTGAGCAAATATCAGAGGTGCCATATCAGCTCAGATCGAAGACCCAACCGACCTAATGTCTCTTCTACAGCAGTGACTGGTTCCTAGGAAAGAGCTGAAAGAAACAGAATGTGAATGGGTTTTCTCATCCTAGTTTCTGGAAGTCAGCATTTTAAAAGCTTGATGATGGGGTTTGTTGTGAAACTTTGGAAACAAACTGTGTCAGCTTGAGTTAATCTTGTGTTTTACAGCTGACTGAGTTCTTGAGAGATGTTGGAGTAGTTTTGTGATGTGTGAGTTTGCTCTATAGGAGCTGTGTTCTCTTTTCCTCAGTGTGTCTTATACATGTACATACTAAGTCTATTCTATATACTTTATTGGAATTTCTGCTGTTTCTTGTTGGTACAGAAATCAAATTTGAGCTGTAGAAATCTTGACCCCTTCTGCTTTGCACCACAAAAAACTAATGTCAGCACTGTGGGAATGTGGTGTTGATTTCACCTTTAATCAAGGCTGATTTAAAGAGCAGTCTGCTGTGAAAAACTTGTCTTTAAGATCCTTTAAAATTTTGGGGACTCCTACAAATCTAGTGGTTTGTTCTATATGTCTCTGCTGACATTTTAGCATGAGAATGTTTTCTGTACAGATCAGCTGTGTTACAGGATGGTCCCTAAGTTCCTCAGTAGTGTCAGTGGATAGAATTCATGTAGCTTGTCTGATACGCTCTTGCCTTCTTTGAATGCTTCTCTACTGTCTTCTTCCTTTGGTCCCACTGACTCACTGTCAGGATTTCTTGTCCTGATGCTTTTAAAAGCTTATGTAATTTTACTGTCTTTAGAGAACTGGTTTTTTGTTGTTTTGATTTTTTGGTGGTTTTTTTTTCGATTCAGTCCTTGTTGGTCTGTGTTATTGGTATGACCTGTGCTTGGAGTCTGAATGTGCTTCTGTTTCCCTGTTCTGGATGCCTGTTGGTTGTGGCTGGGGTAGGGTTAATTTTCTTCCCAGTGGCTGTTATTGGGGCTATGCTTTGGATTTGTGCTGAACACAGAGTTGATAATATGGAGATTTTTTTGTTATTGCTGAGCAGTGTTTGCACAGAGCCAAGGCCTTTTCTGCTTCTTCTACTGCCACACTGGGAAGGGGGCTGGGGGTGCACAGGAAGCTGGGAGGAGACACAGCTGGGACAGGGCAGCCAGACTGACCAAAGGGATTTTCCAGACCATGTGACATCATGCTTGGTATATAAAGTGGGGGGAAGAAAGAGGAAGAGGGGATCTTTGGAGTGATGGTATTTGTTTCCCAAGTAACCACACATGTGGTGGGGCCCTGTTCTCCTGGATGTGGCTGAACATCTGCCTGCCCATGGGTAGCAGTGAATTATTTCCTTGTTTTGCTTTGCTTGTATGGGTGGCTTTTGCTTTCCCTATTAAACTGTCTTCATCTCAAACCATGAGTTTTCCAGCTTTTACCCTTCTGATTCTTCCCCTGGTCCCACTGCTGGGCAGTGAGTGAGCAGTTCCGTGGGGCTTGGCTTCTGGCTGAAGTGAAACCATGCCAGTGCTTTTTCCAGAGTTTGAAGAATATGTCTGTTCCTTGCTGTCCTCTTCTTCACAAAAAAAAATTAAGAAGAGTGTTTATGGAATGCTGACTAAAATATTTTTTTGTATGGATTAATACTCTCCTTTTGTGTGCTTATCTAGAAAATGGCTTTTATTTATTCTTGAGTTGTTTTTAAAGTTCTGCTGCTTTTGAGACAATGAGGAGAAAGGAGATGAGTGCAAATGTCCAGTAAGCAAGTATTTGTTTGACCCCTACAATTATTTTCTATTTTCTATCAATTTTTCTTATTTGATACTTTAAGAACAAAATGATTCAGGAAACCTTGGGGTTTTTCCTTCACTGGCATACTTAATAAAAGAATTAAACAAATACAGAAACTTTGGGATAATCCTAACTAAAACATTTCTGTAGTTGTTGGGTAGAGGCTGTCTTCAGTCCTCAGGAAAGACAAATGGGTTTGGTAGTGTAGAGTACTAATTAATGGGTACTGGCTTTTGGTTTGTTTTTTAATTCAGTTTGACCACTGCTCTTTGTATGTAGTGCGTGTGGCTTAAACACTGGAGTGTTAGCACGGGGCTTGGGAGGCTTGTGTTCATGTCTTGGCTCAGCTCATGGGCTTCCTAGGGATCTGCCTTCGTGGTATTCTGGAACCAGAATTTGCTCCAGAGTCTTGAGAGAGTTCAGTCTGCTGGAATCCATTTGAAAGTGGTTAGTGTGGTGCCGAGTTAGTTAGTTCTGCTGAGAAGTGGTTAGAGCTTCATGCTACCAGTTTAGACTTTGTCCCCTGCTGGCTTTATTTGAAAGGCTTGCAGTCATGTCAGAGCATGGGCAAAGTTCACTCCTGTCTGCTTGGTAGCTATAGGTCGAAATGTCTTCTGTGACCTTCAGAAATTTTATTTTTTCTTCTCCCCCCCCTTGCTTTGCTTAAGGGGATTCTCAAATAGTAGAATGATGAAACTTGTAAATAGTTGGGTGTGGGAGTTGAAATACGTTGGGCAAACTTTATCCTGGCATATTTGCCTAAAACCCTTCCTTGATTTCTGATGCTGGTAAGTAAATGAGCTCGTTTTTGCTAAACGAACAGCTGGTGAATCTGCTTAATTTTTACGAGATGGTCTCCTGAGTTGTGTAAAAACAGAGAAGCATTCTTACCTCTTCAGTTAGATGCTTGCAGTAGGTGACCTTTCAGTCTGTGTCTTGGTCGATATGCCTGGATGTTGTTTTTTAAGTGTTTGTCTGAAACAGAAGTAAAAGTTAACTTAATAACCATGGATGACTCATATTAAGAACGGTCTCGATACACCAGTAGGGTTGTTGCAAGGTTAGAATGAGCAGGGATGCCACAGAGGGGTGTAGCTGATGTGGACTGTGGAGATGGTCCTGAGACAGGTGGGACTTTGGGATGAGAAGAACTGAGGTACAAAAAAATCTCAGTTGTGACTTTCTGAATGTGCTGCATGTCTTGATAGCCCAGAGGGGAGTTACACAGGCATCCTAAATTTGATATTATGGTATTAAAGCCTTTACTTTCTTGGCTGGGTATATTGGCTTAACTTTACCTGTTTTGGGGGAAGAAGTGTTATACTTTGTTTCAGTAGCTTTGAAGTAATCACCATTGCAACAGTGTATGTGTAAATGTAAAGAAAATTTTTTAACTTATTAATATGCCATGGGTGAGTTAGTGTCCTAAATCTTTCTGGGTTTGAGTGGACTTCTAGCAGATACAATCTGGAGCTACCCTTGTTTCTTTATGGACTTGATAATTATCCTCGATTTCTGAGCCATTCTCCTCATAACGGATGGGAAGAAGAAGCAGAGTACTATGTCTGACTCTAGAAAGAGGAAACTCAGGGTTGGGTTGTTTAGAAATCCTACATCCAGAAACCTGGTTTTTGTTAGGAATGCTTGGAAAGGTAAGGAAGGATTTTTCTAGAAGTAGCAGCCACACAGTGGGCTACAGCAGTACTCCAGGAGACTGAGGGAGGCCATTCTTTCACGTTGTTCTGGTGAGACCACCACTACCAGGAGTACTGTGTTCAGTATCAGTCACTCCACTGACAAAGCAGAGCAGGTCCAGTGAAGGGTTACCTAGGAAGGGAGGAGGCTGGAGCACTTTTGTGTGAAAGGTGATGTTAAGGGAGCTGGCTTTGTGTAGCCTGGGAGAGAAGGCTACGGGAGGATCTAGTTGCTGTACAGTGGGTGATAACAGACAATACAGGATCAAATTTCTCTTGGAGTTGTACAGCCTGAGGGTGAGAGGCAGTGGATATAGGTTACAGCATGGGAAATTATGATTAAATATAAGGAAAACCAATTCTCAATGAAGGTGATGAAGCACTGGAACAAACTGCCCAGAGAGGCTGTAGACACCCTGTCTTTGGAGATATGCAAAATCTGGCAGGAGTTGAAGTGTGTCTGTGAACTGTCTGGTTGTAATTGAAGAGGTGAATAAAATACCAAGGTAAATCTTGGTTCTATTACAGAGGAAATATGCAAGGAGATAAGTAATATCATTTGCTAGATCTCAAATGCTACTAAGAACAGCTCTGAGTGGTTTGTTGTTTTTAAGCTGCTGACCTGGGGAATTCAGCTGTCCTGAGCAGGTTTGTGGCTTGGACTCAGAGTTTTCCATGCTCTTGGTCTCTTATCTTTTGAAAAGTAAGTTACCCAAGGGACAGTGAATTGATTTTTAACAATATATGTTCTTTGCCAGCATTTCTGACTTCTCTTGAAAACCTCATATATCTTTATGGAATACAGTTAACTCTAGTTGCCTTGCTCAATCTAGTGATAAAAATTTATTTGGTGCTTTCAGAAGTAAGCACTTCCTAGGGTGCTGTGTATGCACTTGCAGGTGTGTTAATGCTGACTTCCTGAGCTTTTGTGGGAGATCCCAGATGATGAAAGCTTTTCTTGCTAGGTAATCCTGTTGAATCTCTTGGTGAAGGTTTGGATAAACTTTGAAATGATGGACTGAGCTACATATTTTTTTTTTTTTATATGACTGTTACGGGAACAAGTGGTGCACACTGTAATTCACAGCTGTCTGTCTGCCTGGTTTTAATGGGGCTGAAACTGTTGTACAAAACGTTCTAGGCCTAGTTTGGGTTAGCTTAGAGATGGTCCCTTTTTGTAGAAAATATAGCTACTGTTGGTAGCCAAAGGAAATATGGAATTGTCCAAAAGGAATGTTGAGACTAAGTCCTCCATATCCAGCTACTGCTGTTAGGCCAAATGTGGCCTTTTGGATACTTTGCCTGCCACATTTTGCCTTGGCGAGAAGGGGAGTGGTGCCACAGGTGAGAGACATCCTGCCTGGCTGCCAGATACCATTTGCTCCTGTGCAGCAGCTGCTGCCCACTGCCTGTCGGGGCAGCAGTGCCTGGCAGTGTTTGAGGCAGCAGCAGCAGCTGTGTGCTGCTCTCCCAGCCCTGCTGCAGGAACAGCCCGGCTCTGTGCTGGGAGCTGCAGTTGGCCCTTCCAGCTCCGCCTGGAACAACTGCCTGGATCCCTGCAGCAGGTGCCGGGGGAGCAGCTGCTGCCAGATGGGGAAGGCAGCTGCTTCCCGGGGATGTGGAGGTAGGCTTGTTGAGGTGGGGGGGTCACAGAGGGTCTCAAAACCCAGATCCAGCTGTTACAGCTGCTGGGCTCAGATCACCCTGCAAGGGATTTAGAAGAGCCAGTCTGTCATCCTGCATTACAGCCTTCTGGAAGCAGCTCCTAGGTTTGTCTCAAATGCCTTGAAGTCTGTCTGCCCTCCAGCTTTTCTCCCATTGAATTGTTTCCTCAGTAACTACTTTGCTTCTTTTATTACGGCTAATGTTACTGTGCAAGGATAGGACCCCTAATGGTTCCTGTGAAACTTTCCAAGGGTGAGGTCTCCATCACTATGGGGATGTGAAGCTACCTGGAAAAAGTATTTGGAGAAGCACTCTGAAATGTTATGATGTGCAAATCTCAGTCTGCCTGGTGGAAACACCTGTCCTGGAAAAGCAGGATGCTAAGAAAATTGTTTCAACGTTCAATAACTTTATCTTCAGAATCTGTTTGTGTATTCAGTACACAACAATAGTTTTCTCATCTTCGCATTCATTTTCCTCTTGTGTGGTCTGGAAAAGCACAGAAGTGACTGCAGAGTCTCTGGAGCGGCTGTGAAGGCTGAAAATGATATCCAAGATTTACAGGAAATGCAGAGGGGAGGAGGAACTTGTTCTACCTTTTCTTCTCCTTTGTCCTCCAAAAAAATTCTTTGGTTTCTTTCTGATGTATAAAGGTTTACAAATCAGTGAGCCTGCAAGGTTTTACCTTTACTGTGGTGGTTTGTTTCTTTCATCTTTTGATGACTTAGAGGATGTGCTGGTTTTTGATTGAAACAAGAGTTAGTAGTATTCAGGTAGGAATTTTCTTTTAAAATATTTAATACCTTCTCTTAAGTAGGTCTGTCATGAAAATAAAGCTGAATAAAATCTGTGAATAATAAATCTCCTCAGCCCCTCACTTTACTTGCTCAGTAACAAAAATGTATTTTTGCATCTTTAGAGTTCCTCTACTTTGCTATATTTTGAAGGGTTTTTTCACTTCTGTTTCTGCACAAATTTAACTTGTTTTTTCTTCCTATTAAATTTTTGTTTGTTTCTTGTTTGGGTAGAATAAAAGGAATAAACATGAGGAAAAATATCTTCATGTGTTGTAAATAATTAAACCCTGTGAATTCTAGTCTGCCTTTCTAGATAAGTAAGGCAGTTTCCAGGTTCCAGGTGTCCCTTGGACTTGTACCAATGAAATTATTCCAAATATAATGAAAATACAGCCAGGTAACATGGAAAGAAGTTCATTAAAAGAAGCTCTTATAAATATGCCAGCTGTAGGAAAAGCATAAATCAGCCCTTGCAATTAGGGATGAGAGACAAACCCATGAGGAACCAGACTTTGTTCATTCTGTTGCTCACACAACCTGCTGGTTTCCTCTGTGTGTTTCCCTAAAGAAAACAAAGGCAGGAGCAGGCCAGGTTGTTCTGGGACTAATCTGGCACTGCAGAGCCTTTGACGTCACGTCACGCTTGCCAGCGAGGGACTGCCTGTCTTGTGTGCTTAATATCTTAGGGAAAATCAAAGACATGCAAACCAGATGATTTTCTTTAATTTAGCTTGCATGACATGATGCAGGTACAAGGAAGCAGCTTTAATTTTTAGTTGGTGGGGGTTTTTGGTCTTACTGATGGCTTCTGACTTGATACAGGGATTTGTATATTGTAGTGTGTAGTGTCTGAATGTTGAAATAGTGAAATACAGAAAGATTCTAGACAATCTTAGTTTGCTGCAACTCTGACATTTACAGTGTGTTGAGGAAGATCCTGGAATGTCTGTTTTGTGGTTATGTTGATAAGTAGCACTCATTCTTTCCTGTTGCAATTCTGAAATGTTTGTTTTCTGTTTTATTGACAACTAGCAAAAATGGTCCATCTGGAAAGTGAAATCGTAGTTTAAGAACTCCTCAAAATCAAGTATTAACAGGGACTGTAAAAATGGTGCAAAGATTTTAATCAAAACTGCTTGTCTTGGCTGTTAAGAATTCTGATGGTTTTTATTCTCAGCTGGTGTTTACACCTGTCTGTTCTTGTTACCCAGTGACTTGCTAAGTGACCAAGAGCAGGCTTCTGTTTTACATTGTAAATCACCAGAAAGATGATTCAGGATGCAGACACACAGGTGAATTAGTTGTTTTAATTACTCTGCCCTCACTGTGATGAGTTAACTCCTTTCACTGTGTGCTCTGGTGAAGGGGTAAGCTCATTTTGCTTGGTTTATCTTGAAATAGAAGTATGCCACAGTGAGCTGAATTGATTTGCAGTTAGTATGGGCTAAGAGTGGACAGTGGCAAGTCAGCAGAGCTGCAGGGGTGATAAAAAGAGGGGACAACTAAAACCAGTGTTTAAACCCTGAATTCATCTCCTCAACTTCATCTGTACAGCCCAGAGGTGAAAACAACACATTGTTGGTGAAGTTCTTATTGTAGGTTGGAACACGACATAGTTCTTAAAAAGGTCATGCAGATTTTGCAGTGCTGGCAAATGAGAAATAGGAACTATTTCTGTAATGACCAGATTAAGTGTATTTCACTTGAATGTAAAAAGAATCTCAGACTGTCACTTCTGCAGAGCTTTTTCCCAAAGTACAATTTTTGCAGCAGAGCTGTTGACATCAGTTGCAGTGGCAGGTTGATGGTGGTATGAACCCTCCTGTGATTCCAGAAATGACAAGCTCAAGCCCCATGCTCTTCAAACTTACCTGGCAGAAGTGTATATAAATGTATAAGCATTTGCTGAGGATTGTGTTGAAGTGTTGTCTCATTTTTAACTTCAGAAATAACTGCAAGAAATAATGGAAAAGAAGGCAAAATGGTGCTTCTGAAGAGCAAAGTGGTATTTTTTTAGCACTCCCAGTGTGAAGTGGGTGAAATTCACTATTAACACAGCATGCTCTGAAGTGCAAGAAATTTTGTCTTGTTGCAGAGAGGATCAATGTGGTCATGAGAGCATTGTGTAGCAGTAGAAACTGCTGCCTCCCCTCTGTAGGCAAAATTCTCCATAATTTCATCTTGTGATCCTTGTGGTCCTTCAGACTGGTCCATTTTGTGTTGACATACTGCATGTAGTACTTTGTAAGTGTGGAATTTTTCAGTGTTGAATTTAGGAGGAGAGAATTGGCCTTGAATTTCTCTGTGATTTCTTTTTTTGATGTCTTCATTGTTGTAAATTGGGAGAAAGGACAGAACATGGGAAATATATATGACCTGATGGCTTTTTATGTCTTGGAAGGAAAAGAAAAGTCTGCTTAGCCTCCTTCCCTTATGACATAAAGGGAATCAGGAGAACTGATATTTTTGCTGCTGCTATCTAGCTCTGTATTATTACTGTTAAGAGGTTTGGGTTTTTATTTTTTTGGTGCAGTTTTATATAAATGTTTTATATAACTGTGGTAGAGCAGAAGGAACACGATTGTGTTTCAGATCTTGTAAAAGTCTGAACTCCTCTTGTGTGTTTGAATACAGAGCATAGCTTTGGTTAGGATGAAAGATAAATTGCAGAAAGAAACGTAACTGTTTCCTTTTTTCTCTTCTGGTAAAATATATCTGATATGCTTCAATGTGAATGGTAGCAAATATGTGGCAGAGTGAATAGCAATGCTCTGCCTGCTGAAGTTGAATAGTTGAAAAGGTCTGGCTGTCAAAAAAAGGCAGCAGGTTGCTGCATCAGTTTTTGCTGAGTAGAGGTGCTCTTGTGTTTGGAATTAAGCTCAATTTAAAATATGGTTTTGTGAGGGTTAACATTACCTTAAGAATGCTATTGTGTTAGGTTTCTTGAACTTGGTAAAGCCAGAGTATAGAACTTCAAGGGTTTTTGTGCTCCTTTTTAAAGTAGTATGAGTGCTTCATAGTTTTGAAGGTAGAATTCTCAAAATGCCTTTATGGGGACAGCACTGTTGTCCTAATTTTGCAGATAACTACTTGGTCTTGCTTCCTTAGGTGGCTTGCTCAAGGTTACACAAGAATCCTCTGGTGGAACAGGGAGTTATATCTAAATGTTTGATGTTTAAAACTTGAAGTCTGATTTCTGGATTCATAACAGAAAGGGAAAACCTATACCTGTTCTGTCGTCCTGCTGAAATTAATTGAATTATAAGTATTAATACTCCGATTTTGATCAATGCTTTTAATTCTGTTTACTGCTTCTTTTTATTTCTAGGCATGTACTGGTATTGAAAATATTGATGAAGCTATAACGTTGCTTGAACAAAATAACTGGGATTTAGTGGTAAGTATTCTAAGAAAATGACTTCATAGATCAACCCCATGTAACAGTGACATGGCATCTTGCTGAGACAGCTGGTAGCTTTATTTCAAATTTGGGTGTGTCTTGTGGCTGGGACAAGCAGGTTGTTATGTGCAGACTGTTTCTGGTCTGTTAAAACCTCACCTCCAAGTAAGTGTGACCCTGAGTTGTACAAACCTTGCTCTGCTCTGATTGTCTTCAAGCTTTTTAAATTTCGTTATTGTCCTCTAAATCCATGTTTCATACTGTGTTTAGCTTCCTTTTGGCATCATTTTGTAAGAAGTATTATGAAGGGTGGCGTTTTTAGAAGAAGACCTGTGTAGACACACTTGAGTTTTTGAGGATTTAGGTTTCTGTGGAAGAAATGGAAGGTAAAACAGCTTTTTCAAATTTTCATGTGCTTTTAATTTAAAATTAAGATTGTTGCTCTTCTTTTGTTGGTGGTTATGCAGAATTGAGTCAGATGATTAAAGCCATAACTTTATTTATCCAAACACCATTAAGTACAAACAAAAAACCCAACAAACACTCATCCTGAAAAAAACCTCTCATTTCTTTTGTAACAAGGTTCAATGTGCAGACAGATAGGAGGAAACCAATAAAACCACACAAAATAGTCTTAGGTGTTTTAAGACCCTTCATAGGGTTAGTAAATAAAGAAACTATTAATCCAATTTGGTAAGGTTTAGAAGTGTAAAATATAACAAACCTTAATTAAAAAGCAAGGGATCTTCCTGTAAACTGTAAAACATTTGATTTCCTCCTTTTTATTTCTTTTTTCCAGATTAATGATGTTTGGACAAGTCCAAAATATAAGAAAGTTATAGAAAAATTACCAAAAAGATACATTTCCAGAATTGGCTATGGATATAGTTTCAACTGTAACCTATTCTAAAAAAACAGTACATACTCCCGACACGTGAAACTACGTGATAAAATGAGCAGAATCTTTATTTTCTTTATTTTGCAATGTCATGGTATAAAGAGTGAGACGCCAGTGAGCAAAAGGGACTGTCTGTCATCAGTGGCTTCAAACAGAAAAACCCAGATGTGTGTTGAGTGGTGGAGTTAAAACATCTTGTTTTGACATGTCATGAGCTCTTTTGAAAATTCAAGTGTTGGAAGGCAAGGAATAGCCTTATGCATTCTGTTCAGGTTGTGGAGTTCCTGATACAATCCATTAGATCTGTTGGATGTGGTTTTGGGGGATTTGTAAATTGTGTGCTTACAATAAATGCTCAACAGGTTGGGTTGAATGAGAGAACTGCCATGAAAAATGGTCAGAACAAATAAGTCTCTTCTGAGACTCCAGAACAAGCAGAAAGCAGAGTGAAGTATCTAAAACTATGGGAATGGTTATGAGAACACCTTTAAATACTTAATTTTGTTAGTGATTATCAGATGATCTACAAGTAGAATACAGAGAGAAAAGAAGTAATGACCCAAAAGTGCAAGCTTAAAAAAGGCATAGGGAAAGTAAGAAAGGGTAGAATTAGGGGTGCAAGAGGTACTTGAGGAAAGTACATAGTTTTTGAAACTAGACAGAAGATGAATGAGAGGAATGTCTATGAAAGGGAAATGTTAGGTTGTAGAAGAAAAAAATAATACTGAGGAGAGTGTAAGAGAAGATGATGCCCTAAGGGTCTGTCATTAGTAGGACACTGGCTTCTTTTTATTAAAAGCAGCCTTCTTGTGAAAAAGGGAGTGGGAGTGAAAGCCAAATCCTGTTCATCTGACAAGGAGGTAGAAGGAGAAGAATGAAGGAAGAGAAGATTGAAGAAAAGGAGCTGCTGGGTTGAGAGAGAATCAAATATCTCTGTTAGGCAAGGGTTTTTAGCATTTCAAAAGTACTTGAAGAAAAGCTCAGGACTAAATGACAAATGTGGCATTTTTTATTTTGGAATTAAAAATGTATGATCCATGTGTGGTGGGTTTGTGTGTGTTTGTGCTGAGATTTTTTTATACCTTAGAGTATAAAAAGAGTATATCAGTAGTCAAGTACAGATTCAGTGCCAAGAAATTGGGGAGGGTTTGTTTTCGTTCTAGCAAAAGGTCTTGGAGTTTTTTTAGCTGAGATGAAAAATTAAAGAAGTCCTTTATTTTGGCACTAAATATGTCATTCAACTCAAAACAAAACTTTTTTTTTGGATTTCTAAGGAATACCAGACTTGAAGAACTTGGTTCACAGATCATGAAGACAGTAATGAAGTAACAATAATTTTAATAAGGCTTCCTCTGCCATCCTTTGGCCCACAGTGTTACGTAAATGCAAAGAACATCATCTCTGTCTTCTCTAATTTCACTTTGTTTTGAGCATCTGATTTAAATGTCGATTCCTTTACTTCTGTGATCAGAAGTCAGTGTTTGATGAGGAAATCTGTGAGGCAGCCAGGCTAATAAGTAGAAAGCTAAGCAAGTCCCATTAGGATGTCATCAACCAAAGTTCAGGGGCACTCCTGCAGCAGAAGGGGGAAAACCAAAAACATAAGTTAAGGAAGTTCTTGTCTCGAAGAGATTGCTTACTTGCTGTTAACTCAGGCTATCTGTATCTCAATTCCATGTTCCTGTTTGGGAAAAAAGAAGTTGTGCATTATCAGAGGCTGTGCTAAAGACCCAGGTTGAAGATTCCCTTGGGCACCTGTTGCTTCTTGAACTCTCTGACACTCAGTTCAAGGGTGTTGTTATTTCTCTGGGACTTCAGCCAAAACAACCAAAAGAAGTAGTCCTGGTGAGCTGGAAAGCAGAAGGATCCCAAACAGAAACAGGGAAGTAGGTACTGACATGAGCTGACAGAGAAGTACATCAGAATGCACAGAGACAGCAGAGGTTATGAAGTTCACAAAACAAGTTTCTTATATTGTGCTACAAGTACTGGGTGTTTGTGTAAGCTTTTCTAAGGATTACTTTGTTTGTACTGAAGTAATATTCCTGCTGCTTACTTTGTCCCTGCATTTTTCCCCCTAGTCTTGTTATATTTTAGTATTAGGGTTAAAATGTCACCAGTGTCTTTCCTATTACTTGATTGTTAATATGTTCTGTATCTTTTGGACATTTGGTTTTATCTTAAACAAAGTCAAACCTGGGTTAAATGTAAGCTTCTCTCTTCTTGGTTTAGTTTCTCTAGTAGCCACTTTTGATTTTTGTTAAAAATTAATCAGAATTCATTTTTCTTTTCAGTTTAGAACTGAAACATCAGCTTCCCATTTTTGAACTTTAAAAGATTACTTATCCCAATTAGAAGTCTTCATCTCTAATCCTTTATATGGCATACTCTAAGATAATATAAACTGCTTCTAATTTATCTTCAATTTGGTACTAAATAAACTGGATTTAAAAGTCTCAGAGTTGTATGTGTTTTATAGTGTTCAGAGGAGCTGTATATGTTTTGCAGTAGCTGCTTGAAGCATTATGGGAAGCTGTCTTTCATAAATGTTTGGTTGCTTGGCTTTGTTCGAGTGCTCAAAATAAAATTGGTCACAAGAGTGCTGCAGAGGAATTCATATGCGGTAAAACTGTAAAAATTGCTTGGTGGGATCATGAAGTCTAATTTTGCCAATAATTAGTTCCCCTCTGCTGCATGTGACTTGGGCTTTGTGGTGGTCTGCTGCATATAGAGCAGCTTAGGGTTTTTCTGTGTTAGAACACTGTAGCCTAATTACAGGGCTTATTATAGGCTGGGCGACGAAATGTTTCAGATGTTCTGTGAGATACAGAAGATCAACACAGATAATATAATGATCTCTTCAGGCATTCTGCTATAAATGGATCCAGCTCTCTCAAGCCTCCCAGGGTTGCTGATACATTATTTCCTGAGTGTCATTTCTTTCAGCTCTGTTAATTTACAGTAATTTTTACCATCTGAGGAAGCAGAAGTTAGGAATTTCTGTCCGTTGCAAAGTCTGATGGTTTCATAGCTTGCCCATTTAAACTCTGACCTTCTCTTTTGGTGTGTGAAGGTAAGAACAACAGTATAGCTATGTGTTAAACTTTGTGTAAAAACAATAAAAGTGTGAAAAATCCCAACTCTGTGTCTGTTGAAATGTTTCTGATGATGCTATGTATTTGAAAGGAAATGACCCATTAGTGACTTGACCTTATGCAGTGTGGACCTTTGTATAGGTGAAGTTCTTACACAGGTGAGAGCTCTTTGCTGTCTTGAGATCCAGTGCTTGAATCTGTGCATGAAACTTGGTCTGCTCTACCTTTCACAGATTTAATGAAAAATTCAAGTCCTTCATGTGTACTGGTAATCAGAACAGTTTTTTTGAATGAAAAGCAGGATTCACCACACTTAATTTTTTGTTTTTTCCAAGATGGCCATTTCTGTTGTTACTCCTGTCCCCTGGTTTAAAATTGTTTTTATTCCCTGTCTTTTCCAAGAGACATTGTAATATAGGTACTTTTTAGCATTGCTTTAAGAAGAGAATAAATTTCATCAAAATAACAGGATCAGAGGGGTGTTTATTATCCAATATTTAATTTACTTGTAAATGTGTGTATAGTGATTGTATATATATTAAAAAAAACCTCTGTTTTTTATTTTCATGACCTTTGTGCCTTCCTGCTTTACTTGGCTTGGTTATTCTATATTCTGGTAGAGGATCAAAGCACAGTGTAACTTCAGTAAAACCAGCAGTTTAGTGCACCTGGAGATGGGATCACTTGCAGTTCCTGTCATACTCAGGTTCCAAGAACCACCTGACAAGAAGCGATTCTGTATCTTGGAAGGAGAATTTGTGTATTTTGAACATCTGTCTTTATAAAGCTTCAACTCTCAACTGTAGTTTTTAATTTTAAATGTATAACTTACACAGTAGATGAGGGTTTTTTTGCATGTTGCTTGTAAACCTCTTGGAAAATAGTAGCTATTTGTCAGGAGATTTTTTTACTAATTAATTACTAATAAATACTAATTTTGTATATGTATATTTACATCTAAGTAATGTCTTTTGGAGAAAAGTAACTGAACAGACAAAAAAAATTGAAGTGAGAAAAATTAGGTAAGACTTGGCAATTTTTATTTTTTATTTGTCTTGGAGGTGTCCTTCTAGGTGGGAATGGCAAAAAATGGACTCCTGACAGTTACCAGCAACCTGTTATTTGTATCTCTGACTGTGCTCTAATCAGTAACAATCCTTTTGTTATAACATGTAGCGAATTTCAGCAGGAGCTGGTAAAGCTGACACACTAACATTGTTTTTTGTCTGTCTTCCTCTGGTTTGCCCTGCTGCAGCTTTGATGTGGTGTCTCTCTGCATGTTATTTTGATCGATTTGAATTAGTCTGCCTCCAGAAACTGGGTGATTAATTTGAGTTTGGCACACGGCCCCTTCTTTTCCTTAAATGTGGGGCAGTGTTCAGTATGTTTATGTCGTGTGCTCAGCAGCTCTCTTGTTGCACTGCAGGCAGGCTGTGTCTCAGGGCCTGGGAACCAGGACTGCACTTTATGGTGATGGTGTTCATCACTGGCCCTTTTATCTTGCGTTGTTGACCTGCTGTTTTCTTTACTTTAGAATTGCATACTGAGTATGGCACGTATTTCACAACACTCACTGTGGGACCAGTGAGAAGTTCAGGGTATATTTCTCTCATTAGGACTAGATCTGAGGGATTTTCACTGTTGGGAACATGGGCTTTCTGGGTATTAATAACATTCTCCCTGTGGTCAAGTGAACAGTCACATCTGCCTGTTGGAAGCAGAGGTTTGTATCCCTTTTTTTTTTTTTTAAGGAGCATTTAGAGTTTTGTTTTAGACAGATGTTCTTTTGTGGATCTTGGTGTCCTGTGGAACATGTTCTTGTCAGCTCAGCAGGTTTACAGTGAGGTGCCTGTCCAGCATTCACAACCCTGCTGCCAGCAGAGGGAAGGAAGAAGGAAGCCCTGAGTTAGATAATCACAAGGAGTGTTGGTGGATGGGCATCCCATGGGCACGGTGCCTGTTCTCCAGGAAATTCAGTAGTTGCAGGGTTTTTTGTGTGTCCAACTGCAGCATTAATTTCTCCTAGTAGGACACAATTGTATGTGAACTTGCCTTTTACAAAGGACTATAGAAATCCTCTTTGGAAGTCTTTATAAAGTATTTTTGTTAAATTAGGGATCCCTGCTTGCAAAAATTGTCGTATTTCTCATTCTCCATATTTCCAGCTTTTTCAGCTTTCAAAGTGACATTTCTGTGTCTTTGAGTAAGCTCAGATGCATGCTGTGTATTTTATGCAGCTGGGTGGTAGCACAGAAGTCCTGTTAATTCTTGAAAACAGTATTAAATTCATTGGTTTTATTTACTTTCAAATGCCTTAATCTCTGGTAAAACATGTTTCCTTTTAAGGTGTTTTTTTCATGGGAGATTATATGAAGTGTGTAGATCTATAGGCAGTTGTAATTATGGTATGGCTTTACACATAGCTGTATGCACATTCATCCATTTAAAAAAAACCCCAAAACAAACCTCAAAAACCCTGCTTTATTCATGTGAGGATAACAAAGGGGTTGTGATTATGTATTTTATGGCTGTATTTTGTTGCTGTGATGATGTATATGAAATTTTAGTTCTCTTTTCTGAACAGAAAGAGGGTGGAGAAGATTTTTAGGTAAAACTGTACTGGCAGTATTGTAAGGTGAAATGCAAATTCTGTCTCTCCTTTTCAAATAACTGATGGAATTTAGATACATAAGTAATTTTACTTACTTAAGAAATAAGCTCCTTAAGTTTTTCTTGTATAGTGATCAAACAGGCAATGGGACGAATAAATTTAGATTTCTGTTCATGGAAAAAGACTTGTTTCTTGTAACAGAGAATTTTGTGTTCTGAGAACAAACAAAAAGCAACACTTGAGATCCCAGCAGTGCCTGATAGTATTGCTGGACCTCTGAGGATGCATCACCCACCTGCCTTAGTTTTTACAAATACTTTGTTCAGAGGCTGCTACCTCTGCATTGGTAGTTTCTACGAAGATTGCTTAGCATTAATTTGTCCTGAGAGAATGAAATTTCAGAACAAATGTCTAGAATATACTAATAGTGAAGTGGCTGGTATGAGGTATCTGTAGTTTATTACTCTGTGACTAGTTGAACTAAGAATTGCACACATCTTATAAACACGTGTTTGACAAGTGTTTAGATTGTCATTGAGTCATGTTAGGACTGTGTGGGTAGGAGAAAAACCAAGTAAATTATTTGAGAACCAGCATCTGTGCCAATGCTGTGGCTATTTTGCAAGTGAACCTTAGTTGTAAAAGATTTTACCACAAAAACCTAGGAGTCATCTAGAGCCATCAGGCTTTCAAAGCAGTATCTTAAAAATGGATTTACTTATAATGCTGTTCAATATCTGCACAGTTTCTAGTTTTTTAAAAATTAACTCCCCTTAGCCTGTCCTGGAAGCCCTGGGTTGCTGCCCCTCCAGCAGGACAGCACAGGCTGTTGGAGAGGTACAAAGAGAAATACTGTGAGACATCCTGCAGGTTACATACTTCTGCTTGGGACTTTTCTGCTTTCCAAACTTTTAAGCTAAATCTTGCATAATTATTTTTTTATTATGGATTAGTGATTAAGCAGTTGGCTGACTATAGTTGGGGTCATTGGAACACTGTTGATATTTCATGTTATTATGGCTTTTCAGTGAAGGAGCCTTAGGCTTTTGGCAGTACTTCTATGACTTTTTGTGTCCTGAGACTTCTTCCCTGGTAGCCCTTGCTAAGCTGGTATATTGTTACAATGAGTGATTAAAAAACCCCCACCATTTCTCTTAAAGACTGAACAAAAAATATATTGTCATGAGGCAGCTATCCTTAAACTTTGCATTTTAGTGTTGCTATTCAAATGTACATAACATTCTTACGAGAGGGGTAAAAATATGGGGGTTCAGAACATAGATTTTTTCAATATTGATATCAAGGCATAGCTTTTGATTTATCTGACTCTCCCGCTTTCTAGCTTAATGTTTTAAGGAGTCACAAAATTTGGTTTGATATTAAGCACAAGGATTCCTTTCTGTCAAAAACTGAAGCAGCATTCATGTCAAAGCTGTGACATTATGACTAAGACCAAGATACTTGTATGTGTGTCGAAGTAGCAGACACCTCATGGTCTGCTTTCCCTTTTTATGTGAATGAGTTTTGAGTGGATTGTTGAGAGTAGATTGTTTTCCTTTATTCCTGCTGAACTAGAGTCAGCTCAGGTAGGTGCTGATCCTTAAGCTTCTTATAAATCTGTACATGTTCTTTACTTTCATTATGCCAGGGGAACACATTCAGTTATGGACTTTTTTTTTTAAATTGAGATTGCACTTTGTCTGGGGAATTAGGCAGTGGCAGCATAAAATTAAGGAACTGTGCAAAATGTAGTGGGTTTTTTTCCCTCAGAATTTTAGAAGTATATCTAATGGTTGAAAGGCTTCCTAGTGCATTTAGGCATGTTGTAGGAGTGACAGGAAAAAATTTGCTGAAGCCACCAAAGACGTAGGAAAAAATGGGAAACCACATCTAGAGTGCTAATTGTAAATTATTTCAACGCGTGCTC
Organism: Orthonyx spaldingii; assembly: GCA_013397795.1. Classification (NCBI taxonomy): domain Eukaryota; kingdom Metazoa; phylum Chordata; class Aves; order Passeriformes; family Orthonychidae; genus Orthonyx; species Orthonyx spaldingii. The sequence continues at coordinate 1,931,998 of VZTJ01001265.1, forward strand.
TCTTGCTGATGAAGTGAATCATCTGTATGAATGTATTCATGTGGCATTTTTTGATGAAATGTTAATTTTTTGCTTTATTAGCAATTCTATTGTTTTGCAGCTTTTCATGAAGTATATTTGTTGTAAAGAAAGCAAGCTGAAATAAAGCAGAATGCATAGAAGACATTTCATTGTAGTTCAATTACAGTTTTTGGTTAAATTTTAACCACGATGGGGACAAATGTTGTCATTCCGTATAAACTTTGTGGGTGTAACTTCACGTCTAGCACTTGGAAATACTTTTGAGACTTGCAAAGCTGGGGAGATGCCAGCAAGTATAACATAAGCTACAGGAAAAAGCTGACTCATTCCTTTGCCTTGAAAAGCCTGCCAAAAATAACACAGGTAGAGCTTGCTTCTCTTACTACTGGGGCACAATTAGTAATTTTGTTATTTAAATATTACTGAATTAATTTAAAAATCTAAACCGAATAATATTTTTTGTAGCTTAAACTCACAGCAGTCAATTTTTGTAACCTCTAAAAGTAATGGTTTCAGAGCAGCTGTGTGTGTAGTAGGGTGATCTTGTTTGTAAAAAGCCTCTTTCTGGTTAAAGTAATTGGTATTTCTGCAGAAGGTTTCATGGAATTTCTTGCTTAGAGTACACATGTCAGACTTGCTTGTAACAGGTGAGATTTGGTAGTTGCATAAAGCTGTTCAGAAGCCACGTTCCTCTGCTTGGGAATCTCAGAGTCCACTCTGGATGTCCTGGGCAGAAAGAAGTGATGGTAACTAATACAGCTGCTTTCAGTAAACCTGCGTTGTATTAATCCAGACTGACTGCAGTATCTGACTAACACTTGCAGTATTACAGTGTGGTTTTGTCAGCACCAGGTACTAAAACTTCTGCTGTTTATTCTGGAATTTTCTAGTTTTTTGTTGTTGTAAACTGATCTCAAGAGAAGTCTGTGCGTGGTCTTACTTTTTTTCCAGTTTCCCAAAATCAGAGTATGAGCAGGTCAGAACAAACATTTTGATCTGTCTGTACCTGCCATACCCATTATTACCAGTTCTGTTGAAAATTAGCCCAAATTAGTATTTGCAAAAAAAGAAAGATATTAGAGGAGCATTATTTCAAAACATTTGCTGTTATTACTGAAATATATGCATATAGCAGAGCGCTGTGAGTTAGTTTCATTTTAAGAAATACTTCTGTGCTCAAAAGGAGCTAATAAATTTTTGCACTTCTCCTGTTTTACTTTATTGTTGCATATGAAAATATGTTCCTTTGTCACTTAGGTTTATGGTTGGGAAGCTGTTTGAAATTCACTTTTGCTTTTTCATCCCTTAATGGATGCTTTGTCTCACTAATGCTTTTCTTTATGTTTAATTATTTGTATTTCCTCTCTCTGGATAATATTTGTTCAGTTTTGTGTTTTGTTTCCTTTTTTTTAAAAAAAGCCCCTTCTCTCCATTGTAGAAAGCATTTGGAGTTTTATCATCCATTTATTTTGTTTGAACATCAAATAAAAAATGGATTTTTAAATCTTTACGATAAGAAGTTTATCATGTGAAAGCAGAATATTACAGTGGGGATATTGTATGTCAGGGAGAATATCACATTTAACCCAAATTAGGAGTAGAATTATTTGCAATGCAGTGACAATTGTAAACAGAGTGACATTAATGACCCATATTGTGCTGTGGAATATATAATAAAATACAAAAGACAAGAAATATTTTTTCTAATTTATTATGGATTACTTAATGAGGGCTTTTTAGTGTATTTCATTACACTTTTAGCTTTAAAAAATGTTTAAGTTGTTGCAATTCAGCAAATATTGAGTGATCCTCAAGCAGGATGGGTTGATAGCACAGATGAATCCTGGCTGATATTTCCAAAATATAACTGCTAGATTTTTTATTTTAATTCTAGAGGACTGAAAACCGCAGTGTGTTTGTCTTGTGTGTCATCTTGCCCTTTGTAGTGAGGTTTTGTACATAGGTTTTGGTACTATATTCACTTCAGTTACCAGAAAAAGAAATCTAAGATTAAATTCTGAAAGAGTCAGTCAAAAATTGAAGCAATTTTTTCTTTATTCTGAGTGTGAAACAACAAAATGCCCGTTTTTTTTGGTTATATTTTTAAATACAGCCCTACAAGCAGCAAACATCTCTTCCTGTCTTTACTTCTGCTAATGTAGAAAACAGCATGGGGTAAACTTTCTGTGTTTGAGAAATTGTTTTTATATTGAGAAGATGTTAAATATATAGTGGGAAGGAGAGGCAAAATGAACAGCAAAGACACAAAATGCAGAACTTTGTTTTTTTAGTTTGTCAGACATTTTAAACCAAAAGTAAAATCTGCGTTTGTAGCATTTGGGGAAGAATATAAATTTTGAAATTCATAATAAATTAATTGTCTCATTAAAAAAAACTTTTACTGAGTTTCATAGAAATAATTAAATTTGTGGTTTATGAGGCTATTGCCTTAAGTTGAATACAAGAAAAAAGTTATTAATACTGTAAATCTGAATGTGTTAGACCTGTAGAAAATCAGGGGGTTGGAGGAAAATGCCCCGTGAACAAGTTACTCCTTTATAATTCCCTGTGACTTTCTGAAGCACTTGATGCCATTTGGTTGGACATCTTTGGGTTTTGGATCATCTACCGTGGCAGTTCCCACTACCCTGTCTTGAGGTCTCACTCGTGTGCTGCGTTTGTTTAATGTAAACCTCTTCAATTTTTAGCTAAACAAATGTCAAGCTCAGCGTGGGGTTTGATAAGTCAACTCAAGTGGTCTCACTTGCTGAATGCAGTCAAACCTAAATAAGGCTTTTGGAATTCTGTGGGGGCAGCTTGTGCTGGTTGTGTTAAGCTGATCTGGTTTTTTCTCCCAGTGAAACTCGTGCATCTCTCCAGCCTCCTCCTCCGAAAGGATTGTACTTCCAGCACTGTGCTGCTTCAATTTACTTTCTCCTTTTGCTTAGAGATGTATTTTCTAGTACTCTGCATTGCAGAGTTATCTTGCATAAAAGCTCTTGCCCTTCACTGGGGTAGAGATTCACATGGGGAAATTTTAATGGGTCTGTATCTGTCAGCCAAAATTGTTGTGTGCTGTGAAGGTTTGAAAGGAGAGAGGAGGAACAAGAGGTGGCCACTGAGGAAGAGCTCCCTCCTCACCCATTACAAAAGCCTTTACTGCGCTTTTGGCTTTAACTCTTAATTCATCTAAACATCACTTTTAAGTTCTGGAAATTTAAAAACTGCCTCCCGTCTATAGTTTGTGAAGAGGAAAGGATCCCTTGCCTCATTGGAATATTCAATCACTATATGTAGACTTCTGCTTTTAAATAATACGATTGGTAAATCCAGTCCATCTTCAAAGTTTGCGAAAACTGAGTATTTACAACTCCTGAGTTCAATGTTTGTGCTATCTAAAAATCCACATTATTCATAGGACCCTGGGATGAGAGTCACTCTAAGATATGCTTGATTGCTTTTAAATGGTTAGCACTAGAATTGTGTATTTTGAAAGAAGTCATTGACTTTGTCGTTTCACTAGATAATTAAGACATGGTGGTTCTTGGTTTTCTCTCTAACACTGTTTTGTAGTCATAAAAGGTAGCCACAATTGGTCAGAACTCACTAATCTAGTTAACATTCCCTTGAGGAAAAGTTCTAAATTTTGGTCTGATTTGCAGTGTTCTTTAGGTACCTAAATAATTTCAGAATGTCACGGAGGTTTTATGTTGCCCAAACTGTTAATGAATTTGGTAACCTTTCATTAACCCTATTGCTGTACTGTTCCCTATGTTTTCAGCAAACAAAAGGCTAGATTTAATATATTCTGATACTGTAGTTTGGAAACGTGCTGCTGAAAAAAAAAATAAACAAAATATTGTTACTTTGAGCCTTTGTAATGGGCACTTGTCAGTGTAGTGTGATATCACATTCCTGTCATCCTTTTCATTTAAAAAAACCCCAGAATTCACCATAATGTTTATCAAGATAACCTGTACTGTTGGATGATGGAGTCACAGGTGCTTGAGATTGAAAGTTGTTTCTGGATGTCTCTCTGGCCCAAGGCAGGTCCAATTAGGTCAGGTTATGCGGCACTTAATGAATTCTTAAATAAGCTGTTCCAATTCCTGGGTATGTGATTGATATCTCTAAACGAAATGTATAAATCAAGAAGATGTAAATTCATCTTATAATTTCATGAAATAAATTGTGGGCCTGGTAGCTGTTTGAAGGTTGTCATTGAAACAGAAATTATCCTCTGTTTCAAGTTGCAAGAGTGTTGTGGTAGAATTCACCTGTGGATAGAAGTCAGACACACCTAGGATTTGTGCCTTTGGGAAAAATCTTTTGAAACCCCTATAATTTTTCTTTTAAGGTGAACTTGACTCTTTAAATAGTGATAGCATTAGAAAAGGCAAATGCCTGTGGAAGCTGTGGTACCCCAGATCCAGCAGGAACACTCATGGATGTGCAGTGTGAGAGCAGCATTAGCATGGAGTGCTGCTTCCCTGGCATCACTCTCAGCAGCAGGTTATTGGGAGCTGAAGGAGCTTTCTGATCCAGACATGGTATCTTTACATTTAATAACCCATAAATAGATTTAATGCACTGGTTATTAAAATTGTTTTGAGAGGAATACACATTTTTAATGACTATAAATTAGTCACACAGGGTGGTTTTGGTGATCAAAGATCCCTGCTTGGAGAGACAAAAAAATGTAATATCTTTGAATGTTTGCATAACCATAGAGATGTGATCCTCTCTCAAAGGGGGCTGACACTGGGGAAGAACAGCCTGGAACAGATCTTGCCTTAGTAACGTGTTCTTGTTTTAATTTTTTTTTTTTATAGTCACAACCTTCTCCCAATGAAATTCTAAAGCAGATGGTTGTTCCTTTTTCTTTTTTTCTTTGCAGGGTCTACTTATAGCTGTCTTGTTAGAACATGGATATTTAATATTTATGCAGTATGTACATGTGCACTGCTACCATTTGCTGTCTACATTATTTTAGTCTTCCATCTTGCTTAACAAACAGTGTCTGGACTCTTTAGTTTTACAGTGTGGTTAATAGAGGTCTTTCCATCAAAAAAGTACATAATGCTTCCGCTGTTTTTTCTTACTCCTGTGCCCCTTAAATGTCATCAAGTTTACAAAACTGGGGATATGAACAAGTGAGTTATTCAGTTTTAAAGAAAATAGCTTGGAGCCTCTATCGTATTTAACCCCTCTAACTAGGCTCAGAAGAAGTTTGAGCTGATTTAATCCTCTGAGAGAGAGCTTTGACAGAAGTGTGAAAATGCCACGTTGCTGTATTTCTTCACAGCTGAAGCAACTTCTTTTCCCCAAGTAAAGAGAATTCTGTTGCACCAGCAGATCATTATTAGTGTAGGTTCTGCAGTACAAAACCTGTATGTGCTCTCTGTAGCTTGCAGATGCAAAATAAAGGATATTTTTGTCTCTCAGCCAACTTTATGTGTTGATTGACAGGAATTAGATGTATGTTGCTGAAGAGTATGAGAGGGAGAAGCCAATCCAGAAAAACCCAAATAAACCAAAACCTCCTACTCTTTCCTGGAGGTTTATTAGATGAACACGATCAAGAGCTGTGTATGACTGCAAAAACCACAATGATGATAAATGAGACACGTTGTTAAAAAGAAACCACTGATTATTGCCATGCACAGTGGATAAACTGATTTAAAAACTGATCTGGTAGGGAACTTTGTTTTTGCTGTAATTTGATACAGCCTCATGGGTTGTTGCTGTAGCTTATGGGTACCTCTGACCTTTTCTTCTCTGCTTTTTTTTATTATTCTTTATGCAATATTTGTTTCTAAATGCAGGATAAATCTTACTGCAATATCACAGTATTTTAGCCGAGTTCAGCAATAAAACTTCCTGACTTCATGTAGCCTTAACTATTAATGGAAATTGTAAAAAAGTCATTTTTATATGTTCAGAGAAAAAGAAACCATAGCATTTAAATCTTGATTACATCTATTTTTATATTTATTAAGCACTTACTTAAACTACATTTTTTAATGTCAGTTTGTAAAAGTGGTGTTGATAGATGATGGCTGTCAGTAGTTCAGTCACAGGATGTGGCCTTGTCCTGCTGGAGTACTAGGGAATTGATGAACTTCTAAACATCATCATTCTCTTCTTCACTGGGGACTGGACACTCATTCTCCAGGTGTTCTCGCCAACAGGTCAGGTATAGCTGACATTTGAGGATGGATATTAGAAGTTGCGATAGTAGAAATTCATTAATTGCTGCCAGTACGGGGGTGTTGGAGAGTAGTGGGGTGCTCCAATCTCTTTAATCTCACTGTTAAGCCTAACCTGTGAACTCAACAGTGGTTAAAAATCACCCAAGAGAGAAACAGAATTGGTGTTTTGGGATCTGTTTTTTCTCCTCTCTAGATTTTTAAGAAATTATTTCTCATTCCCTTGTCAAATTCCATCCCGCGCTGTTCCACGTTACCTGCCTGCTGCTGTGCTGGGTTTAAAAGTCTGAAGTTAGGTAGGGTTCTGACATCTTTGCTCATGTGTCTTCTAACAACAGTCAGGACAAAGCTTAATCAGCTGAGGAGCTTCTGTGTAAGTCACCTTCACCAGCTCACACGGTGTCACTTTTACTGCTCCTCAAATATGAGAAATCCTAGTGAGGAGATGATTTAAATCTTCTTTCTTGGTGGTATAAAGCAGTCTGAAATAAGTTGTCTTCAAAATAGTGTTGAAGAGGATCTTACTTGCTGTTCAAGCTTTTCCCTCATCCTGATTTATAATTTCAAAGTTTATATGAACTTCTGTAGCATCAGATGTGCTGGAAATGCATCACAATATTCTGCAACATAGAACAGAGCAAAGCTGCAACAGGCTGAGCAGATAATTTTGTCACAAGTGGGGCTTTGAACTTAAGACTGGGGTATGTTATGACAAGTTTAAAAATTATGCATTTTAATATGAGATGAAATTTCTTAGGATACTTTTATAGGTAATAACTGTTATTTCAAATAAGACCAAACATGAATACACGTGAGCAGGTTTGTACTTTTACATATATAAGTAACGTTTTGTTTATTCTGATGAACTGGACAGAATGGAATGGTATTTAACTGCATAAACCCTACTTAAAAATACTTCCTCTTCTACCTGAGGATTGTTTATATTTTTGAGGTGGTCACTTGTGTGATTCCCTGGCAGTCTGGGGAGGCTGGGTGGTGCCTGTGTGTGTGAGGCAGGAGCAGGCTGGTGGGAGGTGTGGGTGTGGTGGAGCTGCTCTGGAGGAGCTGTTTGCACCAGCTCAGCAGTTGGTGAGCACAGGGGACTGGCAGCATGCAGGATGTGTGCAGCTGGGCAGGTTCATGGGCTTGGCCATGCCTGGTGCTTCTGGGAAACATCAGATTTTCTGTGGCCGTGCTGCGGGGCTGCCTGGGCTGTGCACAGTTGGCTCAGCGTGTTTGGGAGCGATGTGTCACCTGTGTGTCAGTACCAGAGTGTTACACTGACTGAGCATGGGCCAGGCAGTTTATTCCCAGGCATTCCACCCTGGAAAATCCATCACACGCATAGAGGACTCTGAGCCTCAGCTCATGTTTGTTTTCACTTAGTTATGGTTTTTATTTTATGCGGATACCATAATGATAATATCCTTTACCAAGAATATTCACTAAACAGAGAGCATTTTAGGGCATGTTATGAAGCAAGCTGATCACTCTTTAAAACATATTATAGAAGTTCTGAGGTATTTTTGTTCTGTATGCTTGACTCAAAATTTGTTTTCTCTTTTCAGGCAGCTATAAATGGTGTTATACCACAAGAAAATGGCATTCTACAAAGGTAAGCACAGAGGCCGGGAGTAGTACATGCAGAGAATGATGCTGGGTAACAGTTACTTTTTTTTTCCTTCCTGAATCCTAAGAAGATGACATAATTCTCCTTTTAAAGCTGTTTCTGGAGCCACAACTTCTATTCCTGGCAAAGCTGATTTAACATTCAGTTTTTCCCATACGAATACAGGACTAGCTCAAGCATCTATTCAAAATAGCTAACTTTTATTTTGAATTCACTGGTGGTTGGGTCATTCTGTGCAGGGTTGTCTCTTTACAAAGACTGGATGTTGGTATGCTTCTGGTTAAGTATTTCTTTTTCCTTATGCATTTTTAAAGGTATTGATATTCCATGCTTCCCTATTTCTAGCCAAAAACATTTGTACCTGATTTTTTGTTTTGTTTTGTTTTTTAAATTGAATTACAGGCAGCAGAAACTGTGATAGATAAAGTAAGGTTGTTCCCTTCTAAAAGTAGTTTTACTGATTTTCTTTCAGCTTCTGAATTAAATTTTGGCTTGCATACTGATGCTTGGATATCTTGAAGTCACTGAAATTTGATCTTCTAAGTGCTGATGAGACAATTGAAAACAGCAGAACAGGAATTGAGCTACCTGAGAGAGACAGTAAAACAGTGTTTAAAATTTTGTTCAGAAAAATACTTAATGTACTACTTTAAAAAGTTTAATGATGAAAAAAGATATGTAATATAGGTAAAGTAGTGCTTGACATCTCTGTCAACACTTACTAAAGCAATCATTCAATAGAGGCAGGTTTTGATGGAGGATAAAACTATTTTTCTCAGTAAAGTTACTAACTATGTATTTACTTTAAGGCCTATTTAGTCCACGTGAGATCAAGTCTTGGTTGTGTGGAGCACTCTTTCTACCTATAAGTTGTGAGCTCAAAGCATTTATATCCAAAATACCAGAATGTTTGATTGGGTGAAAGAAGCTGGGGAATAGTTCGAGTAGTTAATGCCTGTCTTCGATGACAAGGTGGTCCAGTGCTCACTTACATCTTTTTTCCACAGTAATTTATTAATTTTTAGAAATTATTTGATAGTCAAATGTGTTTCAAATATGTGTTTTTGTTGTTTTGTTTTTGTCTTGTTTTGTTTTCTTCCAATGGAAGAGGTTTAAATGGAGGCTCAGAAGATTTAGAAACTTGGTTTCCAGCGGTTTTCAGAAAAGGCTTATTTTACTGCTGTAAGGCTTTTTATGTTCTGTTAGAGGTTGCTAGTCAGGTATGTAGGATGCCTTTTGTGGTGGAATCAAATGGAATTAATACAATTGGTCTTGAAGTAAGTTAGTTTATTGAAGTGAAAGAAGTACATTTTGTTTTATAATTCAGTTGTTTGTTTTGTAATCCAGTCCTGAGCACTGGGATATTCATTGCTTCTTGGGTCTACTAACAGAATTGTTATAATACTTAATTCATAGTTGGCCACCAAATTAAAGACAATAACATATCACTTGGTATTTATACTTTTTAAATCCTGAAAGTAAGACTGTTTCCTGTACTCTTTAGAGCTCTGATGTGGGCCTTTGACTTTTGAGCCATAGGTCTTGAGAGTGTAGGTCTTCGTAGCTGGGCATTCATCCTTCAGAGCATGCTGATGTGAGCAGTGAAGGAGCCCCTTGTTTTACAAGCATAACATGTTTTTCTGTTTCACATGTGAAAGGCACAATGGGATTTGCAGTAGCTGAGTGCTGTTGCACTTCTGTGACTTGCATGCCATCCACATTTGCACTTTTTAAAGTTCAGACCTCCTCTAGAGGACAGATTTGACTTGCTCTAAGAAACATTTCCAATGAGAAATCTCATGGTATCTTCAAGAACAGAAGGCATTTTTCAAATAAGTTCTGATAAAGAATGGAAATAAGTTATGTCCCAGCTTTTCTGAAATCCACCATGAGATCCTGTATCTTCCCAGTAAGAACATCTAAAAGGAAACACTCCAGGCTTACCTGATGAAGTTTCTTGCCTTCCAAATTTGATTTCTGTACATCGTTGTGGGTTTTTTGCCTGGAATAATGTTCCTGAAATTTCATGTTTTGTTACACTTCTTTATAATCCCAGTTACATACTTCTTGTAGAGAGGCTCACTGAGGAAGTGCTTCTGGGTAGTAAGGGTTTTCCAGTTTATTCTGACCTGTAATGCTGTGGTAGTCCTTGAGTCAGGTATGGAGATATCCTTACATGAATCTCCAGGAGGCTTGCAGGATTCTGAACTTGAAGGCAAGCTGGAATTCAGCATTGCATTGCTGTTGTACTTCTAGGTGTTCTTATTTTAAATACATGCTTCATTATCTTAATTTATTTATCTTAAATACTTATCTGTTTTCATATCTGGCTTGTTTTTCACTAATTTGGTGTGGGAAAATACCAATCTGCATGCAGAATTTTAAGCTGTATTTTTTTATTCTCATTTCCACTGGATACTAGCCCAATGATGTAGAAAGCTGGTCGTTGCCATGGTGCCAATTTTTATATGGTCACAACACTCCTGGAACAGGAAATAATCCTTCTCCTCAAGATAATTCTGGTATTAATTACATAGTGGATTTTAAATGCTTGTTTGTCATCAGTGCTGATCTCCTATAGCGCTCTTGACCCCTGAAATGTTAAAATTGCTGATACAAAAGTAATTTTTTAGTTTTTAATAAGCAGTATTTTCAGATATGACAGCAGTCATGCAGGAGGACTGTAATAAGTGAATAATACTGTGATTTTGCTGTCATAGCTTCTGGTTAGACATACCAAGCTGTTGTGTTTAAATCATTTTCTCTGCCTGTCTTTCAGTGAGTACGGTGTGGAGACTTTGCATGGACCAGCGTATGGCCCCAGCAGCCACTCTGCAGAAGCTTCTTCAGCTCCTTCCTCCTCCTCAGCATTTCGCCATGTAGTGCCATCTAGACAAATAGTGGAAAGACAGCCTCGAATGCTTGACTTCAGGGTTGAGTACAGAGACAGAAATGTGGATGTAGTACTTGAAGACAGCTCCACTGTTGGTAAGGATTTGTAAAACTGAAATGGAAACTGCTGTCATAAAAACTGTTAAACTGAAAAGATTCAACCCCAAAAATCCTAAAGCAAAGCGGAACAAAACCCCTCGAAAAGACAAAAAAAAAAAAAAAAGTAAAAATCCCCCCAAAAATGCAACCTCCACAGCTACTAACCATTTTCAAATCTCTTTGCAGCTTTAAAAAAGCAAAATTTCACTAATCCATGGTAAAGGTTAGTGGTCTATCAAATACTTACTTTGAAATCTAGTTTTCTTATGAACTTGCTTCAGAAACAAAATGGAGATTAATGATTAAGTTGAGGCATGAAAATGTAATTTGGGGTAGGATTAGTGGAGATGCAAGCTATTAATAAGCGGATGATCTTGGCATTTCCTCTTTGAATCTGTATGGCATCTCTTTCTGCACAGGATTAGTGACAAGATTAGAGGAATCCTTCCTGATGTGAAGAACATCATTGCATTCTTCTTTGTTCAATTTTTATTTGACTCATTCAAATTAAGATCAGTTCTGTCAGTTTTATTGTCTTTATCCTAAAATTGATGCATCTTGTAGCAGTATGTTAGAAGTGTGCTATTGCTGGTGTTGCAGAGCATGTTATTTTTTATATTCCCCAAACTGGGAGTTAATTTACTTCTGCTAAGCAAGAAGAGCAGTTTAAAATTTTTTTTATTTTTAGTGAAGAGCTTATACAGATCCAAATAAGGAGCTACATGAAGAAATAGTAGATGAAAGCAATTTTCCGTGCTGCAGCCTTTTGTCTGGGGTGAAATTTGGAAATTGAAACTTTTGATCCTTTTTGCCTTTTCAGCGCTGGATTTGGTGTTGGCTGGCGCCACCTAGCGGCGATCGGTTTGAATTATTGACGGGTGTTCCATGTTTTCCTTTGCACTGAGTTGCATCCATGGAAATTAGACAGAAAATTATGATCGGATCGGAATTTTTGCATCGGAACCGCTTTGGTTTTTCGTTTCTTATTAACTTATTAATGACTTTTGCATGAAAGCTGTAGGGTGGAAGGCAGTTCGTGTAGGACTTCTGTGTTTTTCTTGGGATATAAAGATTGAGTCAATCTTGTGTTTAAAGTCCTGAGAGAAGTGAGCAAGGCAAATTTTAGAACTTCAGCTGTAGACTGGAAGAAAGAATATTTTTTTCTGTTTTGGGGATCTGCTTGACAGGATGCCATGAGAGGCTGCCCAGGAGGGCACTGGGGCCCAAGAGAGCTGGTTGATCTTCAAGGACAACCTCTTCAAAGCACAGGAACAATTCCTTCCAACATGCAAGAGGAGCAAGCATGGCAGAAGGCCAGCATAGAAGAAAAAAGCATTTCTGACTGAGCTGAATTCAAAAACAAAGTACTTGGTGGTGGAAAGTAGTGATGGGCTACCCAGGAGGAGCATAGAGATGTGCAGGTTTGGAGTTAGGAAGACCAAAACTCAGGTGAAACCACTGAGGGATTAGAAGGGTTTCTGTGAGTACATCACCTTGAAGAGAAAGGCTAAGGAAAATGTGGACCTGTTTTCAGTGGTGATTGGTGACTTTGGTCTGTGGGAAGGTTATGGAGAAACTCCTTCTGGAAGCACTTTCTGAGCATGGGAGAGAAAAGAAGGTGATTTGGAACAGCCGGCATGGATTTACTAAAGGCAAATTGTGCCTAATCAGTCAGCATTGTTTGCCTTTTACAGTTTGATGACTGGCTCTGTGGACAAGGGGAGAGAATGCCACTGTGGCTTTAGTGAGACCTTTGATGTACTCTGCTGTTGTATTTTTCTGGTCATAATGTTAAGATAAAAACTGGATAAAAAACTGATCAAAATAAATCTCAATCTGGTCAGAAAAAGCGGTTGATATTCCGGAGGGCAAGGCTGCTGTTTAGAGAGTCTCAGACAGCCTGGAGAAATGGGCTAAGAGGAGCCTCATGAAGTTCTGAGAAAATAAAGTTGAAGTCCTGCATCTGGGATAGGATAACTCCACATTATCCCCACCTGATACCTGGCTGAAGGGCTAGAAAACAACTTAATAAAAGGATCTCAGGTGCCTCAGCAGTGAACTCTTGCAGTGAAGAAGGCCTTCCATATCCCAGGCTGTGTTGGTGACAGTGTAGCCAGAGGATCCATGGAAATAATGATTTCCCTCTATTCAGCACTTGCCAGACTTCATCTGGAGCACTGTGTTGAGTTTTGAGGTGCCCACTAGAAGAAAGATGTTGACATTCTGCAGTGAGTCCTGTCAGGGGTCTGGAGCTCTGGGCTGACAGGAGGAGAGGCACAGAGAAGAGGATTTGTTCAGCCTGGGGAGGAGAAGGGGAAAGGTACAGACCTGACCTTTGTCTACAGCTGCCTGCTGGAGGACACGGAGAAGATGGAGCCAGATTTGTCTTGGAGTTGCATGAAAACGGGAGGCAACAGATACAACATCAAAAATCCACATTAGATAAAAGGATTTTTAAAAATTTTATTTTGAGGGTGGTGAAGTACTGAAACAGGTCGACCAGAAAAGTGGTGAAGCTTCTATCCTGACATGTTCAAGAGTCAACTGGACAGATCCTTGACTAAACTGGTTAAATTAGGCCTTTGAGTTGGGCTTGGGCCACATGAACTCCAGAGGTACCTTCCAGCCTGAATTATTTTATGACCGTAAAAACTACAGGGACAGAAGAGCATCAAAATGTACAAAACATTGAAAATGCTGTCAGAGCAGTCCATTGTATGAACATTCCAGTTCCTTAGGTCTGGACTAATGAGAATGAAATTCGGTATCAAAAATATGCACCCTCTTTGTTGCTGGCAAAGTCTGGTGCTCCAGATAGCACACAGCTGCAAGTGTGTGTGTGTCTAGTATATATGGAGTATACAAATACCAAAATATATGTCCAAATCATCAAATCCTCATGTGATTCTCCAATCATTCATGCTTTGTGATTTTCTTTTTTAAGCTTCATTTGTCTTTCACTGTTTGAAGGGTATGTTACAAGGGTAAACTAAAAATGCTTCTCATAGTAAATTTTTCCTTGCTCTTGTTTTTTAATTACAACTCATTGCTGTTTGAAAGAAAGCAGTATTGTGGATACTTTATATATTTCCTTTGTTTTTCTCTTTAGGAGATATCAAACATATTCTAGAAAATGAACTTCAGATTCCTGCTTCTAAAATGCTGTTAAAAGGGTGGAAGACTGGAGATGTAGATGATAGTGTAAGTTTTCAACTGTGTTTTCAGTTAACTGAACTCAGTTTCAAACTGAGCATCTGTGGGTGGGGATTACAATGCAAGAATTGTGAGTTTCAAACAGTGTCAGATGTCTTGGGTGGCACACAAAGAACTCTTAATCTAAAACATTGCAAAAAGAAATCAGGACAAATCAGTTAGTATTGGGTTTATATATAATGTGGCCCACCTACAAAAATGATGTTCTGAAGTAACAGTAAGTGTATCTTGAAAGAAAATATTTGCTGATATTGTAAATACGTACTTATAATTAAAAAAAAAAAAAAAAAGTCAGAATTGGTGAATGTTTTATATTTATAATGATTTTTTCCTCCCCTCAGACTGTTTTAAAAAGTCTACACTTGCCAAAAAATAATAGTCTTTATGTTCTAACACCTGACCTGCCTCCTCCTTCTTCAAGTCATTCTGGGTAAGTCTTTTGGCCATAAATTTTATTTGTATGGTTTGGGTTTGTGGTTTTTATGAAGCCGCATGTGTATTTGCAGGAACCTGCAGTCAGTAAATGCAAAGTGTTTTCACTGCTCTAGTGAGTGTTGGGATGAACTAACTCAGCATCTCATTGAAAAGAAGCTTGTTGGGATTTTTAAAACATGAACTTCTTAGGTACATACAGAATTTTACATCTCCCAGATGTGATGACTTTAATTTAACAGAAGTTTATTCCCTGTGGAAATGAGAGCTGGCCTTGCATAAGTTGCTGCATTATGTTGATCCGTTAAATGTATTGTATAAATCATTCCCAGCAGATCAGAATTTTCTTTCTGAAATGTTTGTTGCATTATTTTGTCATTTCATGTACTTTTAAAATGTATGTAGATAGGCTGAACAATTAATTTCCTTTAATTGAGCACAATATCTTTTATTAGTGATTTGAACACTCAAGGAGTAAAGAGTGAGTGTTAATATGTCACAAAATCATCAAAGCTGGAAGAGACCTTCAAGATTACCTAGTTCAACACACTGTAATCACCCCTGAAACATAGCCCCAAGTGCCACATCCAGATGCCTCTTGAGCACTTCCAGACTCCACCACATACCTGGGCAACTTTATCCAATGCTTAACCACTCTTTCAGGGAAAAATACCTTTCTAATACCTAATCTGAACTTGCTGTGGTGCAGTTTAAGGCCATTTCCTCTCATCCTTCCACTTGAGATGTGGCAGTGGAGACCGACTCCCAGCTGGCTGTAACCTCCTGTCAGGGAGTTGTGAGAGTGAGAAGGTCTCCCCTGAGCTAAATGGTTTCTCCAGGCTGAACACCCCTGGCTCCCTCAGCCGCTGCTCCCAGGACTTTCCCTCCAGACCCTTCCTCAGCTCCGTTTTCTTCTCTGGACCTGCTCCAGCCCCTCAATGTCCTTCCAGAGCTGAGAGGCCCAGAACTGGACACAGCACTGGAGGTGTGGCCTCACCAGTGCCCAGCACAGGGGACAGTCACTGCCCTGGTCCTGCTGCCACACTATTGCTGGTGCAGCCCAGGTGCCACTGGCCTCCTGCCCACCTGGGCACAGCTGGCTCATGTTCAGCCACTGTCACCAGCACTCCCAGGTCTCTTTCTGTTGTCAGGGAATATTGCGAGGGTTTGGAAATGAAATTATATTATATGGAAAATGATGTTCTAAAGTAATTAGCAATTACTTTGGTTTGATTTCTTCCCTGCCCTTCCCTTTCCCGAAGGCAGCTCTGTATCTGCTCTTTCCCAGGAAAATGGGGATTTTCCTCGGTAGCCGCTAGAGGGTGCGCAGGAATTGAGCCTGGGGAAGGAGCTGCACCGGGCCAGCCAGCGCAGGGAGGGAGGGATGCGCTTGGAATTGGGCAAAATGCATGGATTTCGGGTTGTCAGAAGAGGGAGTTGGCTTTCTGCCCTTGTAGGTGGTAGGAGAATATTCTACAAGTGCAGTTGTATTACTGGTGAGAGGAATTATTTGAGAGTCAATAGACATTAATAACTGCCTTCCTAATGACCAAAACTACTTTGTGTATTACTAAAAGGTACTTGTGCACATTAACATGTAGTCTATAAAGGAAATAAGAATGCTGATATGAATTATGAAAACAAGAGTGTTAAAGAAAAAGAGCATTAAGAAAGGGAATAGTGGTCCTGGAACAGAGGGTGGTGTACATGAACTGTATGTGCAAACGGGAGCTGTATTTGTGTGTAAGGACAATAAGCCATTGTACTTTAGCAGCTATTGGAAGAACAGTGAAAAAACACTGTAGCTGCTAGTTGTTTCCATTTCCAATTTCAAAATTTTCTACCCAGGTATTGCTGTATATTGTAGTTTGAATGTTATAATTCTGGAGAGAAAACTGGAGTCTGAAGAGAGTTGTTTATTGCAACTGCAGTAAAGTATATAACAACAAACTGTTTTAAAAACAGTTCTTAGCCTTTTTTATTGGATTAATAGTTTTAAAGAACCTCACTTGATAGTAAAATCAAAGTAGTTGTTACCTTTTATAGTTTATATTTGTTTCATAGTGGAGATTAGTTCTGGATATTTTTAAGATAAAAGTTGGTAGCTTTGGGACAGCAAACGATGACTAATTAGTGGCTATTTAAACATGGATAATTTGAAGGCTAGATCATCTCCCTGAAGTCATAAATTCTAGATGAAAGGGGAGGTTTGCCTCCAATTAAAGCATCAATGCAGATCAAAACACATCTAATTGAAGCAATGTACCAAACCCAGTTACACTGTTTACTGCCTACTGTTAGGTCAGTTATTATTCAGATTAGTTTGTTACCCACAATTTTTAAAAGCGTCATGCTCACATCTATTATTAATG
This sequence comes from Orthonyx spaldingii, assembly GCA_013397795.1. NCBI lineage: Eukaryota > Metazoa > Chordata > Aves > Passeriformes > Orthonychidae > Orthonyx > Orthonyx spaldingii. The sequence goes on from VZTJ01001265.1 coordinate 1,948,866, forward strand.
GATGTTAAGGAACTTTGCCTCTTGCTCTGTGAGTTCATCTGTTGTTTTCTTCAAATGCCTTCTGTTTTGAACTAGAGATAAATAGTCGTGATTTGAATATCTCCAGAAAGTGGTATTTGAAAAGCCTGAGATTCCAGTATGTGATATTTTATCTCTATGCCCTTCTTAAAAGGAACAGCCTGGCCTCAGCTTTATAAGCTCCAGTTTGTGCCTGTTCTTTATAGCGAGGCAGAACAGTGTCTGAAACACCCTTTTCCAACACATTGATATGAAGGCATTGAAGTTTATTGTGACAGACTGAATGGGCTTAACCCAGAACTGACTGAAAACCAGCATCTAAATGTAATGGCAAAGTGATCCTGCAATTTAAACAAACAAAAATCTCCTAGGGTATCTTTGTTCATCAGTGGCCTACCTAAAGCTTTCATAGCTAATAGAAATCCAGTGAATTACTACGGCATGCTCATAAATTGAGGTGTAAAGATTAAATTTAAATGTCAAATACCACCTGTATGGTTCCACTCTGCTTCCACAATTTCAGCTGGCAAAGCCATACTTATCCATGCATGATATCCAGAAGAATAACCATGTGTTCTGTGAGCTGTGGACGTAATGAAATCTGATTTCTAGTGAATTCCTGCCTCATCCCAGCAGCTGCAGTAAATCAGCCTTGTCCTTTCATGCTCCCCATCATCTCACTTACCTCTGGTTCTTCTTGTAGTACCTATGTAATACTTTCTCCCTTGCATAGAGTATCAGCCTGCCCTGCCTCTGTTCTCCAGTTGGCAGTCAGGTGGTATCAAAGGAAAGGAGAAATCATGTCCTGTGGGTAGTTCTGAGATCACTGGTCAGAGATACCTGGATGAGTATAAAATTTTGCACTTTTAATGCAGCCTTTTACTGAGGTGGATTGTAATTTGGGTACCCTTCCTCCTCCTGGATGTTGATTTATGCCCAATCTTTGAGACCTTTCTAACACTACCACACCTCCTTAAGTGACTATGTTCAAAAGTTACCAGATGGGAGCAAAAGTTACCAGGTGGGTGGAGAAGAACAGGATTTCCCTTGGAAAGCTGTCTTGAAAGGAAAGATGCCAAAGAATGTCCATCATTAAATGACCAAGGGGGGAGATCCCTTGCACCAGCTTTGTCAGATTACATTAATCACTTCCTCAGCGTGCAATTCCTTCCCTTTGTTGCCTTGGATTCTTCTTGAAGGCTGACAATACCCAGTTCAGAAAATAGGTTTAGGAAGATGCAAGAGGGAAGCATCAAAAGCGTGGACAGGGCAGTCTGGCTGTGGAGCTGGGTCATCCAGATTGTCTCTCCTTTCCATCCTGTATGTTCTGGGAGATGCTTTTTATCATTTTTTGTTGCTGTTGTCATTTTAATGGATATAATGTATTTTATACTTTTTTTTTGCTAAATAGCTGAAAGTCAAAGGTACTTTATTATACCTGATGAATCACTGGAAAGCTGAAAAGCATTAAAACCCCAAGTGCATACCATGGAGATTATTAGAAATAATGCAATTTTGCTAAGTGATTGTAACTTGTTTAACAAGCGTAATCATCTGTGTGGATAAGAAAAAAACCCACAGCCCCTATTTTTCCAGCAATAGGTCCATATATTGCTGAATGCCTCTGCTTTAGATGATTGCAGGGCAGTGGTGGTGGTGATGTGGTGTCTTGTTGTACGTTGTCAACTGTAGCAGAGTGTTAATTAAGAACGATGTAACCTGCAACTCCAATTATTAGTCCTGTCTGTTTAACTGGACAGGAGCAGTGCCTTGCTTTAGTTACTTTGAAAGCTTCCCTAAGAATGGTAAGATTAATGTTTTATTTTCACATCTGTTCATGAGACAGTTTAAAAATCCTGAAGTTTAAAATGCAATAGAATGTAAACAAAAGGGCTTCTGCTCATTTACATGTTAGCCAGATTTGCTAACTGATTGCTGTTTGAACCTAATCTACCACCTCCTGCTGCATTAGCTACAACAAACATTACATTTACATACTGATTTCTTATTTTGTTTTAATGTAAATAATCTGTAATTACAGTAAATTTGGGCTTCTGTTGACATGAGCTTGTATAAATCTGTAAGTTTAAAATGGAAATGTTAATTACCTTGTGTCATACCTGTTTATATAAAAATCAGAGATTTTGGGGGAGATCTCTGTGACTGAGAAAGATATTTTCTAGTGGGAAATACTGAATGTATTTCATAAAAACTGGAATGAAAAGGAGCATTTACAGATCATTGATTAAGGATTTACTTTTGGTGTCAAATTCTAAAATATTACTAAAATTTAAAAAAAATGCTATTGAAAAGCAAAGTATCATATAAAACATCAAAGCATTAATGCAATCACTTAACAATAGATAGAACCAATCTATTTTATATGTCCAAGTCTCTTGCTGGAACTGGTCAGAGCAATGACCATGGCCAGGTCTATTTTCTTTTGTCTGTTCTTGAACTTCTTTTTTGGGTGTAGGCAGGGTACCTCAAATGGAGGATTGGTGCCCAAAAATACAGGTTCCCTTCCCTCCTGTGCTGCATTGCGAGTGCAGAATCATTCAGCTGAGATAAAAAAGTTGTAATGGCAGCAATCACCAGCAGCAAATGCTTCTGAAAGCTGGGGTTTGCAGTAGGGGAAGAATGGTCCTGGGAAGAGTGGGCTACTTTAGTCCTGTTTCTAGAATTTAGTTCTCTTTTCCCACTAATTAGTTCTCAGATTAATTGAGTTCTCTTAGCACTGGTGACAACAAAGAAAAAGAAGGAAAAAAAATCTATCTTGACTTTAATGGGACATAGAATTTGACCCTGGTTTTTTTCCCTTTTAATGCAGCTATTTTATTTGGAAGATTGTAATCCACTATAACATTTGTAGGAAAATGAAAAAGCTGGAAACAACTGAAGCCAAAATTTTAGAGATGTGCGTTGTATTCAAAGTCAGTCGTCTCAATACACTTATGTGGACCTAAAAAGAAATAAAAACAAGCTTTAGCTTACTGTCAGTGAGAAGTTTCCTTTAAATACTTCAATCTTGTAAAACTTATCATCGCCTTAATGGCTGAAATACAATTTTTGGGCAAGATATATTGAGGTACAAGTAATTTGGGGTAATCTACATCCCCCTTTGCTGGAGGAAATGATTATGGGAGAGACAGACATCTCTGGCTGTGTGTTCACATCAACCCCATCCCACACAGGAGGGTTGGGCACTGGTGACCAGTGACCCATCAGATCCTTCAATTCTTCCTCCCTTTGACTTTCTAGTGGACACTGTCCAAGTCCTACAGCTGTCAGACCATGTGAGATTTTGATGTAGGAGCTCCAAGGACTGGAGTAGTTGACCAGTGCATTTCTGTGTGAGCAGAATGTTCCTCATTATGTAATTTTTCTGAAGAAAAAGTGAACAATTAACTATGCACTATATGTGCTAACACTTTCAAACCCAGTTTTTCCTCAATTTTTTTTCAGGTTTTTGGTTGGTTTTTTTTAGCCAGCTTAATTTTCAGCCTCTTTTTTCACTCTGTTTGTCGATGAATATGTACTGAGAATTTGCTTGTTAACAACATTCAGCTTGTGTTGCTTAGAAATCCCAGAAGTAGAGGTGTCAAAATTGTTAGTTACTTCAAAAATTAAAGCTTTTAATTTTTAGGCACTTCATTTAAATTTGTTTGAAGAGTATTTTTTCCTTTCCGAAATACTTCATGCTCTCACAAGTGGAAAACTTTTCCTGTGAGCGGATGCTTTTTATTAGCAAGCTGAATTTTGAGTTGTGGATCATGCATAACTGGAGAGACTGAGGGTTTGATCAGAGTGGCCTGTTTCCTTCTATGTTTACACCAATTACAGAATGAAAACATGAGTCATGTTATCAGTTAGCATCTACAGATTTTCAGATAGAGTCAAAATTAGCTATAACAGAACCTTGTGTGAGTCTGTGTGGAATCCAGAGCCATTCACATATGCTGTAATTAATGTTTTCAGAGCAATTAAATATGTCATTTGCCTGCAGTATTTGCTGAAAACAAATAAAAAATCAGAATCTGGAAAAGCACAGCAGGATATTTTAGTTGCTACTGAACATTTGCCAATAGGAAATATGGTTATGGGGACGTGAAACTTATTAACAATCAAATTGGAATTACCTTTGAAAATAGGCATACAACTTTTCAGGACTTCTTTTAATTTTTTTCCCCCTCTTTGAAGGACTGTTAAGTATTTAAAAAAATTTTAGGCCTTTTGTAGAAGATTTTGTGAAAGTGCAGAAAACTACATATTCAGCAGAGATGACTCCAGTTACATTTGTAGTGTCTCTCAGGCACATGATCATACTTAGCTTTGGCAATGAGTTATATTTATTTTCCATATTAGAAAACCAATAAAAGACAAGAAATAGCACTTCATGATTTTGTTTTGTAGTATATGATTATTGAGATGTCCCAGGAGTCAAATTAAGTTGCCAAGTGAAGATATTTTTGTAAGGTAAATTTCCCTGAGATGCTCAAGCAAATTGTGTATTTCTTGCTAAAAGCATCCAGTGAGTATTGCATGACTTCCTTACCATCTGTGAAGCAAAGCAGCAGATCAGTAATTCCAGTAGGAGTTAAAACCAACAAATCAGGTCTCAAATGATTTAGGAGTCTTTCTTGTCTTCTTGTATCATAAGATACAGCAGTGCTGATCTTCATTCGGAATTTGTCCTTTACTGCTAAGAGGAGTGGCATGTTGAAGTGTCACGGAATAGTGAAGATGTGAAGGAAAAAACCACAGTCTGTCATTCTTTAAAGTGTATGTGATGAGAAAAAAAAAAAAGGATTGAATAGGCCCAATTAAATTTCATATGCCACTGAACAAGTCAAGTCTGCATAAATATTGTTTAGAAACCCAAGCTGTGGTACAATGTTGCTGCGGTTTTGTAGCATGTGTAAGATTGCACACAGCCATAATTGCCATATCTATAACAGAAGTCCTGCCTTCTCCTTTGAAAAGTAGATAGCTGCATAATTTTGTACCTAATTAAGCAAACAGGATGCCTTTTTAACATCCAGATGTTTTACTACCAGGAAAATCAGAAAAAAACCCCCAAGTTTGTAACAACATGAAGATATAGTTGGCCTGTTTAAACTGCATCTTAAGTTTTTTTTATATTTCTTGTGATTAAAACCTTTGTAATGTACATTTAAAGCAATGTGAGCAGAACTGACTTTTCTAAATGCTCAATACCCACATGAGAAATTTTGCTGTGGTTACTTTTCCAGTTCTAATTAGCTGGGTTTATGTGCTTTGAATGAAACTAAGCAGAAGAATTTCCATTTGGTTTCTGCTTCAGGTAACCCTAGAGAAATAGGAGCATGCTTTGCCTTGTTCTACTTGCCATCAGTTCTTAATTTGCATCATAGCTTGATATTTGGTCTGGTCATCAATATGCTGACAAGCCTGTTATTAATGGCATTAGGAGTGCTAAATACACCCGATGTTTGTGAAGATAATGGGACTCTCTCCATTTTGAAAATACTTAACATTAGAAGAGCCTTAAAGGCTGTGGTCACCTTATTAAGGAAGGAGTTCAGGAATGGCCTTTGGTCATTCTCAGCATGCTTCCTTGCATTTAGGAGTGAAAAGAGAGATGATAATGTTGTGCCTGGACTTGTCCGTGTAGAGTTTAGGGTACCCTGGGGTTTTTGCATCTAACTGTAAAACAAGCTATAACATGCTTATCCCTGATTTCCCTGTTTTTCTTTCAACCATTTCAGAGCCCTGCAGGAGTCATTAAATCAAAACTTCATGCTGATTGTCACCCATCGAGAAGTCCAGCGGGAGTACAACCTCAACTTCTCAGGAAGCAGTACCATTCAGGAGGTGAGTGCTGTTTCACAGCTGAAGAATAAATGTAGCTCATTATAGCTAATGCCAGCTCTGTTAAAAGGGGTTTGCATAGTCTTGATGGATATGCCTGTATTTTATTAGTCTTTTTTTTTTTTTAAATCCACTGGATCGTCAAGATTTGCTGTAATTTGATTAAAGAATCTAGTCAGAAACAGGTGTTTTATGAAATTATACAGAAAAGATGTTTCTTTTTGCATTGTAGTAGCAAAATACACAAATAGCATTTATTAAGTTACTCAAATTGCATTTTGCTTGAAGCCCCTTGAAGCTCCCTCTGCCTTCCCTTCTTTTAAAGAGCCCCATCTCCATTTTGTGGGCACCTCAACCATTGCTGGTGGCTGTTGGAGTGCTGTAATTTGGTAGCCAAATGGTTTTGTGTACAATGGATGTTGCTGCCGTTCTGTGGAATGGCCAGCAAGGGGTGATATTGGAGAGAACTTTGGCAGAATTAAGCCCTAAAGGAACAAACATCTCTGATGTGGCTCTGGACTCTCTGAATTCAGAACAAGCAGTCCCTTGCATATTTTTAAAACTCCATTCCAAGCCCAAAGGCTGTTGTCTAGTGCTCCATGGTATAGCTAATGCCGGATGTTTTGGATGTTATTTTCCATATAACCCACTGCCTTCTGGAAACTTGACAAACAACCTAGAAATGTGAATCTTCAGAATTCACATTACAAAATATTAAGATTAAATGTTTGCTTTTCAAATTAAATGTATGTTTGCTATTATTGGTCTGACACTTCTCTCAGTCTTTTAGGCTTGAACAGATTTTATGGAAGTTTTTTGTGTCACGTGCTGACATAGTAGACAGAATTAATTTAAGTTCTGTAATATTAGCTATGGGAGTAGTATCTCATACAACAATGAAAAATGATCATTAACTGTTTTCATTGCAAATCCTGTTATTCTTAAGATCCAAATTCTGATCTTTCCCCTGTGTGAAAGCCTGTTTACTACTTCTTATCTTAAAATCTACTATAGTAAGTTCTGGTTTGCTTTTTGTGGTGATGCAAATAAACAAACATACTTGAATCAGTTTGACTTTTGAGAGGCTGAGCTTTGACAATTATAAAGAATTCAAATGTTTATGGAAATAAATCAGCCAAATATGTGCTTTTAATTTTAAAATGATGACATTCCAAAAGAAAACACATACATATATATTGTCTGTCTGTTTTTTATCAATGCTATATAATTTACTTCTTTCCTGGTGGGTCTTACCTGGCTTGAAGGAACCAGAAAGCTGTGACAGGGGGATCTAGGCTGCTTTTCCATGCACTGAAGTTTTCTTGTTTGTTGGTAATGGCAGGTTACAGTCAACACGTTGCCACGTGAAGTCAGTGTAGTTTAAAGTTAATTATGATTCTCCCCTTAAACAACCAAAATTAAAACGTTACCACCCCATAACCAGCACGAGCATGAAACCTCTCTTTGCCTTTCTTGTATCTAAGTGTCACACCCAGTAGAGTGTATAAAACTGTGAAGACCAGCTCAGGGGCTAAAACGAAAAGAGCTCTCTGGCCCTTGTTGTGCAGCTGATGTTGAACAGGTGAACGTGGCTGTCTGTGCAAAGTGTCCTGGAAATCCCCGGGGATTTGGCTGAGGTAAAAGGGTTGCCGAACATTTGTCTAATTATAGAAAACAAGCACTGTTTTGAATGTTAACTCCCTAATGGCTTCTTAATTTAATTTTTTTTTTTTCTTTTAGCATAGAGTGATCATTGTAACAAATCTAGGCAGTCCTTGTGGTTTGGAGGAATCGGTGGTATCTTTCCTCGTCTCCTTTGTCTCTGTCCTCTCCAGGGACTGTTAGATTTTTTTTTTTTTCTTCACTCTCTTGTTCGCACTTTAACAAATTAATAGTTTACTTTCCTCCTGGTGTATTTTTGTAACGGTGGAGAAGCTCAGTGATGCAGTTGCCAACCACAAGAGGGCAGGAAGGACTATTCAATTATTACCTAAAAATGCTGCTCAGTGTTTTCAAATTAGCTTCTGGTATATTAACAAAAAGGACTATAATGGCCAAGTTATTGTTTGATTTACAGATAATTGGCATATTGCAGGGAGGAGACTTAATTTCACCCTTTTAAATTAAACAGGGAGATTTAAAAAGACATAAAATATTCATTAATGTTCAGTGATTATAAAGCAGTGGCATATATTTATTCTACCTTTATTACTGTTTCGATGGGAAAATACTGCAAATATTTCAGAAATCGACTTGGCCATACTGACAAGTTGAAATGTTTAAGCAGTGTTAATGCAATCTACTCACACGCCATATCCTATGCAGAAAGATTCAAAATGACTACATCAATTATTAAAAGAAATATTTAAGATTCTGGAAATGTTCTACTTCTTGCCACAGTTGGGTGCAACTGTCTCTCAAGGGCTGCTGGTTCAGTGTATTGTTGTTATTAGTACTGCGAATTTTAAGGAATAGATATTTTTTCCAAGGGTCTCAAAAAACCCCCAAACTCACACCAAAACCTGAACCCCACCACCCTTTCAGAAGGCAGAAATATTTTGCAGTGGATTAACTGCAAAATCCAGTGAGCTCACAACTGTTCTTTCCTAAACTACTGTTGCTGCAGTTCTCTGGTTTTTTTATTGCTTAGAATGCATTTTTAATAGTAAATGATACTTGGATGAATTGTTTCTTCAAAGAAATCGTGGCGTTTAATGGGGAAGCCATGTGACAAAAAAATTATCTGAGAGAAGCCTGAAGCTGTAGTGCTCATGTCTGCTTCCACAATTTCTTGCATATTATTTTAATAGTTGGATTTTGGATAGTACTTGAAAATGCCTTTTTTTTTTTTTTTTTAACATTCTTTATCAAAATATCTAGCTCTTTATGTATTAAGATCTGATGAAGGTCTTAAAAAATGTAAGTTACACTCAGTTACATTGTTTTGGGATCATGAACTTAGACTCTTCAGAAATAAAATTAAAAAATTAAATGAAACTTGTCAAAAATTCTGTCTATTCGATTTAAATTTTTTTTTTCTTTTGAGTTGGGCAGGGGAGTAGTTAACTTGGAAAGTTAATAAGAATACAACAGTCTAAATTGCAAATTAATCTGTGTCACAGGTTTCTGACATCTGTTTGTTCTTGTAAAATTGCAGTATTAAATTAATTCTGGGCAGATACAGTTCTGGGAAATATCACGGTTACTTTTTTCCATGATCTGCATTTTAAATTGGAAATTGGTAGTTTTTGTGCCAGTTTGGAGATTGAAAATTAATACATTTCCAGTGTATTAGATGGTTAAATAAAGACAATTTGACAAATTGAGCTCCTAATACAAGACTAAAAGGAATTTTCTGTCTGAAGACTTGTTCTTTATCCTGCTAAGATAATTTATAGAGGCTGTCTGCAATTGGAGAGATTTTTTAAACTTCAGGTTTGAGTAGCTCTGTGCTAAATTATTATAAGGCATTGCCACATTCAAGGTAATTTCTTTTCTATCTATTCTTACCACCTTGTTCTTATTTAGAAATGAACATTTCTACTACTTTTCATTTTTGCAAGTTGTAGTTATATTATTTGACAGAAATGAAGGAAAACCTTTTTCAGAAGGGGAAATATTTAAATGTATGTTAAAAGCAAGTTTGTGTTCTGATCCTGGAGCAGACAAACCAATTTGTGAAAAACTTAATGGACTCGAGTTCTTGTCACAATAATGTGCTCTACACTTTTTGTTTTAGTCAGTGACATAGAAAAAAAAATCAAACATTTTTAACAAACTGGATTGCTCCATTAAAAACAAGGACTTTGCATTTGTCTATTTTACTCTTTCGATACAGACTTTGAAGCCTTTTTGTGATTCCTGTGTGCAGGATTACAAAAATATCCAGTGTACACAAGCTGTGGCTGCTAAAGGGTACATGAGTTAAATATGCAGAACCCTCAGGCCTCTCACAGATTGGTGGTCTGTAACTTTGTATTTTGTAACTGCTGGAAACACCAGTTGAGAATACTATGTAGAGCATGTACTGGGCACTAGAATTCTTGGTAAAACATAACATCTGTGCAAACAATGCAGGGAAGATGGGTCTTTAAATCCTGGCTGCCTCTGCATAGCTGCCTCTGCTTTTTATTCCGTTCCTTTAGCCAATAACTTAACCAGAGGCTGCCTGCTCAGCATCCCTGTCACCTGTGCTAGGTAATATATTTGTTCTCTGTTCCCTATAGACTCACTGGCTAAGGTGGAATATGGAAAGCAATGTATCCAATAGCCCTCCAGGCAGGAGGAGGAACTCTTTGTGCACACCACTGTCTGGGCTGAGATAAACTGTAAATTCTGTGTTGACAGACCCTGATCAAATCCTTTGTGATGAATTGCTTTAAACTTTTTTCATAAGTGGATGCAAAATCACCATGACAAACATGCAGGCAGAAGCCTAATTTAAAAAGCCTAAATAAATGTAATATATTAATATAGGTAAGCAGATGAATTACCTGCAGCAGGCAGAAAAATAATCTGGCTAAAGGTCTTGTACCTTTTTCAGATCTGTTTTTTGGTGTCTGAACAAAGTATTTTCAAGCCAGTTGTTGGTGAGTGAGATCATTCAAAGTAAACGTCAGACACTGACATGGACACATGAAATGTATATATAAATAATGGTATTCTTTTTAATGCTGTAGCTAAATAATTACAATAAAATACATTTGCCAGAATATAGACATACCCAAATATGGTACATATAATAATAGTTTCAGAAACAGTTGTTTTACATTCTGACATTTTGTACTTGCTTTAAAATTATTGAAAGCTGTTATTGTAATAAAAACCAGTAACTGGCGCTTTTTGGATTTAAAAGGAGTTGCACAAATGTTCTATTGTTTAAATATTCCTAGTATCAGACAAAATATTAAAATACATTGCTATACTCATTGTACTCAAGAGCCATATGTTTTTGTGAAATTTGAACATTTTGTTTGCTTTTTAAAGAAATCTGTCATGTTAAAATTATATTCCACTTATAGCAAGTCGTAACAGCAGTATACATAATTTAAACATCACTGTGATAGCCTCAGTGTTCTACAGTGGTAAATGAGGACCTGCTAGCAAGCCAGGCTTTGACTTTTCCAGCGAGGAGAGAAAAATCTATTTTTAAAAAGCTAAATCAACTTCTTGATTTGGTTTTTTGCCTTTGTATTATAGCAAACCAGCACATTCCTAGAGTAAAATATATTTGCTGAAAGAAATCCTTAATAAACTTTTTGTAGGTGGTCATGTGTTGGGAATTAGATGAAAAGGAAGTTCCTTGGGAAATAAAGAGAAAATACCTTTTAGGTACCTGTTCAACAGTGATAACTTTATTAGGCGCTTAAAATATCTTAATACCTGACTGAAGAGATCTGTTTCGAAGATATCCCATTGAAAAAGGTATATAACTATTTTTCTTTTTCTGCAACAGAAACAGCAATAAGAGCTAAAGGAAGGGCACTGCTTCTCACTTAATTATGAAACGTAATGTATTCCTGACAGAATATGTTTCCTAACCTGTAATTTGATTTTGGTGGGTTTGGACGTGCATATCATTAAAGAAACGATCTTCAGTTATTAAAAACTAGTAAACATGGACATTTTTATATGCAAGAAAAGGCAGAGAGTAAATAATTGCACTGGTGACCAATACTGTAATAATCCTGTTTTACAATATGCACTTGACAGGTTGTAATAGTGCTAATTGAAGAGACTAATTCACACTTGCTTCATTCTATTCAAAGGCAAAATCAGCAGCTTGTTTTGCTTTTGACCAGATGGTCCTGATGAACACCTACTGTGCACTTTAAGTGCTTTACTAGAATTACAAAGGCTGGGGGCTGCATCCGACTCAAAATGATTTGAGAAGAGAAAAAAACCTCACTGCTCAATGGATTTGGTGCAACTAAATTAATTCTAGTGGACCCATTACACATTGAGCCCCCTTTTCAAAGTGCTGAGCCTCCTCGTTTGTTCTGTAGCAATGAGAAAGTGAAAGGCAGATTACTGCAAACAGAAATAAAAAAAAAGTGCTGTGAAAAGGAGAAAAGAGGCCTTGAAGCCTTTTCATATCATTTGGGTTTTTCAAGTGCGTTATTTTTGGGGAGGGTGGATGTATGAAAAGCCAATTGGAGTTTTTTTTGTTTTAAAGTGCGCTATTTAAGTACTATGAATATAAAAGCAAGAGCAACAGTTGACTGAGTTTACTGTGGTAAAGCTTTGTGTCCAAGGATGAATCAAATTCATTATAGTCAATGCTTTGTATTTTCATATGAATGTAGGGTTAGTTTCACAAGACTGTGTCTGTTTAGGATAATTATAATTTAATATTTTCCTTTCATAAAGTTATCACTGTAGTTTATCTAAAATTTGCTGAAAGCAAGGTTTTTTCCTTGCATAAATTTAGAAGCACCCAGAGAGTTTAAAACTCCAAAGGAAGCTGTTTGATTTGCAAGGGAAGGCGAGGCAGGTTCCAGTAGCACAGATTATTATAACTAATTAGAAGTCACACATCTGTTAACGTTCAGTTTGTCAGCACTCAGTTTAGTGTGTGTGTGTTTATATCTCTTCTTCCTTTCTCTCCTTCTCTGCCTTTATTGCCCTCCATCCATAAGTTGGGTTGGAGAGAAACTCTCAAAGGATAAGGATCAATTTATTTGAATTTGAAAGTAATGAGGAGTCATTGTTATAATTTTGGTTATGGGTTTGGCTCTGTAAATGCTCAGTCATGTGAGTTGTCCTTATTTTAGAAGTAATCATGTTGAATTGAATGGCTTTACTCATGTAATTTAAGGATGCTAAGGATTTTGGGGATCAAGACCTAATTTAAAACCCTGAATTTTTAAAAAACTGCAATTAAAACCATCGCTTGCTATTCTGATTTTGAATATTTGCCGTGTTTTACTTTCGGGGTGGTGGATTTTTATGCAAGGCTTCTATCATAATGCTAGCTATTAAAAAGGTGTTAGCATGAAATGACAGGAAAACCTAAGCAGCTTTATGAACATATTAAACAGCTCTGTCCCCAGTTCCTGTGCTATTTAGAGTGGGAAAGCAGCACTTTGTAGCTAAATAGCACAGTGCTGTTATCTGTGTGAATTATATTTAGTTGAATAACAAATGAAAAATTCAAGTTAGCATTTTTTTGCAATTAAAAAAAATTAATTTACAGCTTGTAAATTAAAGTGGTTTAGAACACGGTTTAACCTTTCTATCCTCTGTTAACTATAATATGATCACTTCTATTATTGCATGATATACACTTATATTAAAAAAACCACATTCGTTGAATTGCTGATTTGTTTTCAAACAATGAAATTTGTATTTGTGCAAATTATAGTAGGCACAGTGTTCTCTCATGTTTTCTCATCAAACAACCCAATTATACTTATAAATAGTGAGGTGCTAATGAACTGTTGTTCTGGAAAAGTTGATTTTTTTTTTTTTTTTTTTTAAACTTGGGTAAGAAAGGAAACACTTCACAATTTTAGAGTACTTGCTTGGTGAGAAAATATTTGAAAATATTTTACTTATGTAAATCATGTTGGTGCTATCACTTTTAAATACACAACAGAAGCTAATCTAAAATCCCCATCAGTTCATATGGAGCGTAACTACATTCTTGACATTGTAAATTGCTCACTTAATTGGGAACTGAGGATTTACTTATGTTCATTAAGTTACAGAAGTTGTTTCCTAAGAGTTAATATTTCAGCTTGAAGTTTATCCCTGCAATCACTAAATAGAAAGAGGTAATTTTTTGGATAGTTGTGGTGATAAGAATATTTGAAGTAGTGGTTGTGGAGTTAAAACACCAAAAGGGTCAACAGTATCTTGACGCAGCAGTGCAATGATAATGCTGCACTATGTTGCTTTGTAATTGCTGTGCAAAGAAAACACTCAGTTGCTGTTTCAACTGTGAATTAGTAATGTTTGTCCCATCTATAACATCTTAGTGACACAGTCACTATCTCTGTAGTAAACCTGTTTCTTAGGGTTTTCCAGTTACGTTTCTATATCTGTGTAAAACATGAACTTGAAAAGTTATCCTTTTGTTTTTGTACCAGGAATCGTGGGCAGAAACTGGAGAGCCTTGCACTCATTTGAAGGATAAAATGGCCTCATAATCACCCGCAAGAAATCCCTGTTACTGTTTTTAAAAAGGGTTATAGCAGCTCTCAGCAAATATTTGCAATAAGTGGCAAAATTTATGCCTTGCTTTGTGATAGTTGCGTGACCAGACAGTGGGGCATAGGATTGTTTTAAGGTTTTTACAGCTGCAGGGAAAAAGCATCTGTTCCTAGAAAAGCCTTCATTGTTTAATTTTGACACTGACTTTTCCATGCTGCTTGTACCAGTCTCTGGATTAGGTGCCACTAAGATAAAATTTGTTTTATGTTGCTCCCAAATGCAGCTGTCACTATACACAGCCTTGTAGCTTAGGCAAAGGAGACATAATCAAAACAAGCATTTTTGTACAAGGTCGTTTGGTAGATTGGGAAAGCTCAGAGCAGGAATTTTGACAATATTGTATCTTGTGAGGAGCTTGGCTATTAGCTTTTGTGTTTGTTTAATAATTCTGGTGGTCACTGATGTATATGACTGTCCAAGAAATAATGAAAGGGGATTTTTTTAACTGCGCTGCTTTTCTTTACATAAACTTTATATTAAATTTATTTTGACTGAGCAGTTTCTGTGGTATTCAGTTACATACATCTCATATATGTTTATTTGTATCTCTGCATCTCTACAGTGAAATGGAATGATTTACAAAAAACAGGGAAAATTGACATTTTCGAAAGGGCTTCCATTTCTTTCCTTCAAAGTTTCCAGTGAATTAAAAATGAAAGAGCACTTCATTTTATGTATCCCAGAGTTTTGTTAATTTCTACCCAGCTGGTCTCAAGTGATTGATACAAAGCCAAGTTTGTGACTGCCTGCATTACAAAGTCTGTAATTTGCTAATGAATTATGATAATAATCTTTCATCACACATGAAAGATTTAGACAAACAATTTACTAACTATATAGTTTGATCACAATTTTTGGGTTTGTACCAAGCCTCAAAATCTACTTTTATTTTTCCCTGCCTAGATTAGCAGACCAAAGTGAACTTACTCTTACCTTGTTTTGAGTGATGCTGGAAGTTACACAGGGATGGTGGTGGACAGTGGAAACGACACAAACTTGTAATGTAAATACCCAATTTAATGTATAGGCAAATAAAACCCCCCAGTTTCCAACTAGAGGAGCATCTCAGTGGGCACAGGAAGTTATTCGAGATTTCATCTACTGTTGTGGGGACATAGAAATAAATAAAGATAGGGTACAGACGTTTCTCAAGTTTGACCTCCTCTCGTATGGTGGAGACAAACTAATTAAAATACAGCTAGACAAAGCCATAGGGGCAAACTAGGCTTAAAAAGAATGGAAAGGAGAACCAAATCTTCCAGAAGAGGAGCAGCCGCCACAAGATCCTGTCAACTTCAGTGAAATTTGTGGTTACCTGCATGTCAGATCAGCAAAGAGTTGATCTTGAACACTCTAAAGACCCTCTGAGGACAATGTGCACAGAAGGACATGAGCGCACCCTAAGTGTCTTCCTGTATGAAATCTGTCCATTTTTGGTCAGATCATCCATCTTCTGATCAAAGATTAATTCCCAGTTCTGTAGAACTTGCTCCTGTACACAGGAAAAAGGAGAGGAGCTCTGTGTTCAGTGCCCTCTTCTGTTTTGCAAGATTGACAGAGCTTGCAAAAAAAAAAAAAAAAAAAAAAAAAAATTTTTTTTTTTTTTTTTCTTTTTTTTGGGGCACGTGNAAAAAAAAATCTGTTGATCATTTTTCTGCTTCTCTTGGGCTCAGTAGAATGGATTTAAGTAGACAGCATTTTGATGTCCACCTAGGAAAACAATCAAACAAACAAAAAACCTCACAAGACCTAGCCCATACATCTAGTGTTGCCATTGTTACTTGGATGAAGCTGTTGGCTTCAGTGGTTTCTGGCTTGATGTGCTTCTCAGACCATGAGTGACCCAAACCAGCTGGTTTCTCACCCCAAAAACACACGTTTGACTGCCCCAAATAAAATCACATTGAGATTCCTGTTGTTACTATAATATAAAGTACTGTTTAACTGGTAAAAATATTTAAAAAATAAAGAAACAGGTTGTAAAGGTAAGAAAGTAGGACAACCAGCAATATGAAGAAAATGCTATCCAGATCAGGGCCTGGTTATGTGGCCCTGTTAAAACATTAGGAAAAGAACTTTGGGGTAGGTGCTGCCTGGAAAAGGGGTTGAACTATGACCAAAGACTTTTTGTTGTTGCTTTATTATATTGTTTGTTCTTATCTTATTTAGGGAACTAGAACTTTATGAATAATCAAGAGTGTGTTCATGAATCACTTCCACCTGTATCAGGTTAAAAAGAAAAAATCTTTAAAAAAAGGGAAAGAGGAGTACAAGAACAAGGATTTTTTACTGTTTTTCTACAATTTCTATGTAAGGAAGAGAGATCTAATAAAATAGCAGTAAGCCTGTCGGTCTGGTATCACATGGCAGAGCTGTACATACCTTACTCTAACCCCAACAACCCAAAGACTGACTTAATTTCAGTTATTTTGTTCACAGCATCAGGGCAAAATATAGCACCCCAAATCTCTCTGTAATTTCATTCAGGAGAAACAGAAAGGTTTTGTATTGGTCTTATTTCACTCATTTCTGAAAACAAGCTACCTTTTCCTGAACTCAGCAACTGTAACACGGTAACTCTTACCTAAGAAACATTGTGAGCTGTGTGTCCTGTTATTAATTTCTCTGTAACTGTAAGCTGATTTTCAGTTCAACATCTCCCCTCTGTGTCTTGCATAAACTTATATTTGCACTTACTCACTAAGTTCCTCTTGTAAGGCAAGAAGGACTTATTCCTGAATAATTCAAGACTGGGGAGTGTAAGAAGTGCTTGGATTAATCTGGGGAGGGTTTTTTGTGTTGACAATTTCACCTATAACTAACAGTCTCTTTCACCCACTCTGCTTAAAAGGTCTTGGCTCTTTTTTATTCTTTGCATTGACCTTGGGCTGGCAGAGAAAAGACCAGACTGCAGCTGAGAGCTCTGACCACAGGGCAGCCTAGGCCAGGACTAAGGCAAACAAAATGGAGAAGCTCTGACATTCACAAAAAGCAGCAACAGAAGGGTGGGAGAGGACACTTTTTTTGTAGTACAAAGCAATACTGTGAAACTTCTCACCCTGATACAGAAGGTAAACTGCCATGTCAGGCAAGTCCACATTCATTTTTCAAGGATGGCTCTTATGAGGCCAGTGGAAAATATGTAAATTCTCTAGATCATTCTGTGAGGATTGTGAGCTGAAAGTTTCTTTTTTGATGAACAAAGAGTAAGATGAAACTTGAATTGCTGTGGAGATGCCTTTACTCTCCTCCTTAAATCTTCCCACAGACCAAGTTGCAGTTCACAGCTGTGGCTGCATTAGCACAGAGGACAGTGCAATAAGAGGTCTGCAGAGAAAACCTGTTGATGAGAAAAATCTCTGCTATTTATCTTTTCTGGCGTTTTAACAATGACCATTTCTAGCTGGTCCTGTGGATTGAATGTTTCTTATTAATTGAAATTTCAAAATTGTGCATCTTCTTTTTCACTTTGGTCTTAGGGGCAATTGGTTGGCCTGCTCAGACTGTTTTGTCCTCCAAGCTGAAGTGTGCAGTTCATTGGACAAGAGGCTGAAGATCAGGAGTGTGTGTTTGAAGTGAAACACTAATGCAATTCCATTTTCCAAGGGCTGCATCTGCATCAGTCCCTTGGTGCAAATCAGTGTTTTCAAATCTTGTAGCATTGGGAAACCTCCATTGTAGCAGAAACAGTGTCATTTTAAACATAATTTTGTAAACAGAGGTATATTCTTCTTGAATAGGAACAAGTGAATGAAAGATTGAGTGAAAAGAGCATGTGCTGGGTGTTTTCCACTCACTGCAGAGTAGCCATGCAAAGAATCACCATGACCAGTAAGACAAGCCTTTTAAATATCCAAGAAGAAACAGTTTTTTCCTTAGGGAATTATGTGAGTGTTGTGTTTTGTTAATTTTTTCTTTTCTTAAGATCAGTTTGAAGCGAAGAACAATAAAACTTGGAGATTAAATGTTTATTCTGCAGCCTAAGTGCAAACTGTTTGAAGCAGAGGATAATTTTAGCATAGTCCAAAATAAGCATCTGTTGTCTTAAGACATTGGTATCAGAAGAGAACTGAAAATCCCATTTCAGTTCTCATTTTTTGTCTTTTGCCTTACATCAGTTTATAGGTCAGATCTAGGATCACTCAGATACGACTTAAAAAATCTGACAGTCACCCAACTGTATTTTTACTCAATAGGTCCTCTTGCTTGTTTAGTAAACAGTGTCTTGTTCTCTCTTTTTTTCATCCTCTTCTTAAGGTTTATTTTTCCTTCTGTTTCTTTTAGTTTTTTGGTAGTCCACATATATGTTGTACTGCTTTCTCATTTCCACTTTTCATCTTCTCTTTTATTGACTGTTGCAGGTTTTAATGAAAACAATTTTAAGAATTTTTTCATTTCTGCTTGTTTAAATGAAATATCAATGTCTGGCCTAACTTTTCTAAGTACTGTTTTACCCTTGCAATACAATAGAGAAAAAAAATACGGTAAATCAGAAACTTAAAATATTGTTCCTTTAACACTTGTTTTCTACAGAGTACTTGTGTGGTGAATTATACTTGAAAACTGTTCTCATGTGTCAGTGTAATGCACATTAATATTCAGGGACTGAATTTGCACTGATTATTATATGAATATCAAATGGAAATTATTTCTATCAACTACATTTTTATTGCTGGTGTAAATTGTCATAGCTAAAAATATTACACATTCCTAGGATTTAGGAAGGAATTATTTTTACATTTTTGATGTCATTTTGTTGGCGTATGTTTTATACACTAAATTTGCATAACTGTGAGTATCCTTGTGGTTCACAGGAGATGCTGTTAGTATGGATGTGTCAAATAGTTGTTTTATTAATTTATTCTCAAGGAAAAACGAGACAGAATAGCTGAATATGTAAATGAACAGCTTGTGATGCTATAACTTGTCAAATAACCATTGATGCAGTATAGCTGAGCAAACTGTTTCAGTGTGTGCATATACAGTAGGTATTTCTCTCCAAATTAATATTTGCATTTGAAATATGAGTGTAGTGCAAATACATGAGAACTATATAACAATTAATAATATTTTGTGTTTGATGTTTGCATATTATGTGCTCTGTATTTTAATTCTGAATGTTATCTGCTTCTTTAATAATTTTGAATTAGTCTTCCAAATATATTGATTTAAAGGGATTTATTACTTAATTATTAAGGTTTGATAGGCATTTATATCCTTGAACCTGGTTGGGTTTGGTCAGTAGTTAGTCGGCATTTCTTGAGGCTGCCATTTTAATTTGATGACCTTCCACAGTCTTTGTTGATTTCATTGACAGTTGTTGCATTTATTATATTAATGACTAAGTAAAAAAAGCTGGCATGGTCTTCAAGGTTTTAGTGTCCCCTCATGGATTTCTTTTCATGATGACTTCCTTCTTCAACCAAAAGGACTTCGGATCTATCCTTTGACTTCAAATGGTTCCATAGACAAAAACACCCGAAATGCTTCTCAGACTTTTTAAAAGCTCTTTCTCAATTCCTTGCATTCTTTTGTTCTCCCATTTGTGAATCATTGCCAGCTTACTGTAATGCAGCTGGAGTAAGATTAAAAAAAATCTGGTTTGCACTCTCTTCTTTGACTGCTTGGCAATTTAAGTGCAGTATTAGAAATTGCTAGAAAGTAATACATTGATATATTGGGAATGTCTAGAAAGTTTAGTGTTCATACCCACCGTAAATAAAAATATATTTACACTTTTAATTTCTGCATGCATGTTATCCATGTTCTTCCACTGTTAAAATTACGACTTGTTGGGGTTTTCTTCTTAGTTCTTTTTCCAGTGTAGTTATAAATGTCACTGTTACAGAAAAGATATAAAAATACTCTACCATATCGTGAGGTTCATGATATTTTGTCGGAGTTCAGTGTTGCAGCAGTGGTTCAGAGCTCTCAGGGAGTGGAGTGAGGCATTTGGAGCAGTGTTTATGCAAAACAAACATAGCTGTATTCCCAAAATGCACCTTTCTTGGTCATTTTATAAAAAATGAAGACCTTGTAGCATCACAATTTGAAGGCCAATTCTGCCTCAGAAGATGTAGCTCCCACAAAACTGTTGTTGTCCTTTGGGACTCGTGTCCTGCTGCTCTTCTCGTAGAGGTGTTCCCAGAGCTCGAGGGTGAGAGGGAGGAGGAGAGGGTGAACTGTTCTCAGCAACCCTTTGCTCTTAGACTTCTGTTTTGGATCCTAGCTGGGAGTCAATGTCATTTTACAGCTGTATTTAACTCCCTGTCATCCTGCTCCCCTTTTCCTCCCCTCGTGCTGCTTTGAAGGCAGCCCCTGGGGTCAGTGCCAGCCTGGCTTGTGCAGAGCTGAGCCGCTGCTCAGAGAGGGAGTCTGGGAAGCAGTGCAGAAGCAGGAGCCAGGCAGACCTGTCAATGGCTTTTTTTTCCCCTCCTTGAGTGTTAATTGTGGTCACAAGAGTTAAGTGTTGCTATAAAATTAGCATCTTGGTATTATGTATTTATTTTCCACCATGTAGCTTCAATGTCAAGTTTACCCAGCAGACAAGTCAAAACAAGATCATTTTTTTTCTAACTGCTGCTACAGCAAGTCTCAGCCTGGGATCTCAGAAAATCACAGTGTTCCTTCTAGTTAGCAGCTAATAGGAAACAATAAAGATTTAGGGTTCAGAATTTAATTGGCACTGATGCTGATGCAGGAAGAACAAACCGCACATGGTTTACTCTTCTGAAGCTTTATTGATTCTTTTTTAAAAGGAAAGCTCTGATGAAAGTAAAAAGAGGCATTTAATTTGCAAGTATTTCTACACAGTTTTTATTCTGCAATGTGCTTTTCTGTCCTCCTCTATCCCTGCACAGTAAAAATGCCTTAAGATCTTCTGAATCAGAGACAGATATTGAAAAACAAAAGTGTAAGGATATAATTTCTACTGTTCCTCTTGTTCATAGGGTTGGTATTGCTGCTTTCTTGCAGGTTAATTTTGCATCTTTCCCAAGGCTAATGTCTCATGTGCATTCCTAAGTATTTTTAAGATAATGTGACATTAGCATATCCTCAAAATCTCTAATCTTTTGGTGACTTATTTCCAAGGATCAGATCTGGAATATCAGTCTTTAAGAGGTGGTGATAAAGCCAGAAACTTCCTGTTTTTCTGTTATTGCCTGTATACCAAAATCTAGAAACAGGATTTTTTTCATTACTTACACAATGGAACTTTTGAATTTCAGTGAGGAACTGAGGAGTTTTCTTCAGGCATAGATTGTTTCCATGCTTTCTGAGTCTCCAACAAGGTCAGAGATTATGCGGCAGAACCAACTGCAGATGTCTTTGAATGGCGTCCTGCTCCCACAGCTTCCTTGAAAAACATGGTAGAGTCCTTGGGTTATCATCACTGGCAAAGCCACCATAGGTGAACTTACATTTAACAGCTGATATCTCAGTCCATGCTTTCAAAAACTTTGAAAATTTTGGAAAGTAGTGACTTATTTCTCTTCCAGTCTCATTTTTCTATTTACTCCATACCTTTGCTGACAGATTACACCCATTTCTCCTAATCTGGAGTTACAATTTTAAATGCCTGTCACTGTGACACCATGACCAGCAGCTCTTAGCTTTTTGTTGGATTTCTGTCCTCCCTGCCATGTGTTTTCCTGCTGCTTTTCAGGAATTCGTTTTCATAAGACATCTGCAGGCAAACCTTTTCTGGGACTTGTAATCCATTGGGCTTTAGTAATGGCCTCTTATTTCAAGGGAAGAGGGTTTTACAGAAATTATTTGAAATACCCAAAATCAATACAAGATGATGATACTTATCTTTAAAACAGAGTGTCCAAAAGCCTTTATTTTTGCATTCACGTGGAGAGTTTTTATGTTACTGTGCTGGTTTTGCTGCTCAAGGAGGTCATTCAGTGCCAGATTCCTGTCTGTACGTTGTAACTCAACTTTTTTGGTTCTAATTGAGTCAGGACAGCTATTCATGCACGTGTTACTTAAATACACAAGGTTGCAACATAAATTCACAAGATTTATTGTCATCAGTCACGCCTTCCATGTGACTGGATACATACACAGTTTTCTGACCTTTTCTGATGGTTGGTGTGTAAGTGAAAGCTCACTGGTCCAGGCAGGATCACAAGCTCTTTATGAAACATTTTTCAGCTGCTATTGATAGTGTGTGTGCTTAAGCCTCACATACCCCAGTGTAATTAATGATGGTGACCACAATTTAATGAGGATGTTCAGACCTGAATTCTCTCTTGGAAAGCATTTGGCCTTTCAGGAAGGCCCGTTCCCTTCTTATGCATCTCTGTGAGTGTTCAAGGGTCATGTGTCCCATTGATTTGGAAAATTTCTGAGGAGAGACCTGGGAGGATATACTCTAAACTGTCTGGGTTGTGGTTACTCAAGGCTTATCTTTTAGTTCCAGATAGAACAGAAGAAAGTGCTAGTAAATCTATTCTACTCCGTAAGTTCCTTTAACCTCTTTATGTATATTGATCTGTTGGATGTGCCTCTAATTAATTTTCTTCTGAGTATTCTCACATAGATCATGAAAGATTTCACTGTCCAGTTTGAAATAATTTTAGGTCCAGGGCATACTCTTTGTGCAGTTGAGTGACCAGTGAAATCTCTCAGTCTTTTCTTCAAGTTTCCAGCTTGTTATTGCCAGACTATAACAGATTTGTCTTCCTCATGTCAAATCCATGGCCCCCGTGATGAATGTGGATACTTTCAGGGTCAGAGGATTCTTGCTTGTCTCCAGTAGGGGATGTTCATCCTAATAGGGAGAAATAGTCCTGGAAACTCAACAAGATATAGCTGAATGACCTGGTTTTTGCTAGTAGTCTAGATCCCTGTCTCTTGTGGAAACATATTTCCAAGGTATATTGGATTGTTGTCTGGATATTAGTGCAGAGCTCTCATATATCACTTAGTTACCCAATAAATCTGTCATCTCACCCTGTTACCCATTTGTAGAAACAAGGATGTTTGCTGCTTCAAGCAGCACTTCCCTGGTGCTGATAAATAACTGTCCTTGTCTGCTTCCTTTGTCATTGTTGCAGTGATACAAAAAGATATCTTGGAGTATGTGAAAAATAAAGACTTGGTGTAACTCTCTTGTTGCTAAACAGAATAATAAAAAGACTGTGTGGGAGCAATTCATTACTCTTTTCCTTTCAAGCACTTAAAAGAAAAAGAGCTGAAAATATTTCTTTGGGAGATACTGAAATACCTCATTAGTCCTTTCTTTTTATTGGCTATTGAGGTGACAATTCTGTAACAGGAATGAACGTGAGGATGAATTTTGCTTTGATTTATAGAAATGTGTTAATTTGAGCTGAATACATCTTTTCAGATCTTAATATTTGTTATCTGTGAATCTTGTTTTTTAATACATAGTTTCTAGTTTTATTTTAGATGAAGGAATTCTGATGGAGACTATGTTAATTCTGCGCAGTATTGGAGGTGTTTTGAGGGAAATGAGTAGCTGAGATTTCACTAATCTGTAATTTAAGTAATTTTTTTGATTAAATGGAGTAGTGTTCACTGCTTATTTAATAGTTATAGAATTGCATGTCAAGCTAAGACTGAAAAGCGCAGAGAAAATAATATGTATGTTTAATTAATTAAAGTTAACCTTTATTCAAGTCTTTCCATTTCAGTGGGATGGCAAGTTTGCACAATAGAATAGTGAAAACGGTCAGAATAGCTTTATATTAGCTCGTTTTCTAAAGTGATCATTAAGTTTTCTGTTGTTGTTCTGCAGCAGATGAATGGTGAGCTTTGTAAAGACTGGAATCTGCAGAAGACGTAACTCCTGTAGTGTTTTGGTCAAACACTAATGAAATTGCAGTTAGTTGTATATTCAAGAAATACTGACTCCTCTATCGTGAAACAGCTTTGTGTGTTTCTGGGTCACTCAAACCAGGCTATTCATGAAGGTGGCCACTGTTGAAGGTACAGCGAATAAAGTCATTGCATATAGAGAGAGTCAGCTGTGCACTCCTCTTAGTGGAACAAGATAACGTAGTTTACTTTTAATATTTTGGAATTCTAAAGGAAAATGTGATTTCAATATTGTAGACTACTTATGTTTTTAATTTAAGGAGTCCAGGTCTGGAAGTCAGTCCAGTTCAGGAAGAATTCCTGAACTAGAGGCTGCAGGACTGAGGCCTTAGCAGCACCTCTTTTCTTCATAAAAGTCTTGCTGTTTGTAAAGAAAACTTCGTCACTTGAGAGACTTCCAGATAATTTTTGTCTCCAAATTGATCTGTAGAGTTCACAGTTACTGTTTATTTTCATTCTTCAGTAACACTTTTCTTCATCTTCCCATGTCTGCACCTGTGTAGAACTGAGACTTCAGGTTTTCTAATGTTGCTCTTGGCTTAGTGCGTTTGTTTTAACTGTTCCTAATATTTTTCTGTTATCTGATAACCTAACAACTTGAACCTTACTAATTTGCTTTTCCCATCAACTTTTTGTATTCTACAAGTACTTATAACTCGTGTATACTTGTTCAAAGACTGACTTGTTTGCGGAAAGACTTAGAGAAAGAAGAGCCAGGGAGAATGCACATTGGGCTTTTTGGCCAGGATGCAGCTGCTTTTTTCAACTTTATTCTATTTTTTGAGGAAATGTGATTAAATATTTTAAAATATGCTAAAAGTAGTGTTATTCATGAAACCAAATCAAATTTCTATGACGTCTTTTGGTAGACATAAAAATCTGTATTTGGATTGTACCTTTGCCTGACTCATTTTGTTAACAGAATTTCATCTCTGCTTCACTCAGTCCTAGTGTCTTTAACTTTTTAAAATCCTGGTGCAGATCAATGTTCACCTTATTGTGGGAGAGGAAGGCAGGGGTGTAGTTGACAAATACTACAGATGGCAACAATGATTCTTGTCTCTCATTCAGAAAACTCATGATATGTTTTCACCTGTACTGCCATTACTGTTAAACTGCAAATTGTCAGTAAAAAGACATGAAAGAGGTAGAGGTCTTAATATTTTTGTATGTTTTTAGTTTCTATGTTAAAAAACAAAAGCAAGTCTAATATCTGATTTTTAGTCAGCTTCTTGCTTTTTTTTTTTTTTAATGTTTATTAGAAACCTCTTTAATATTGACTTTGAATACAAATAAAAATCTAGCTTTTCTACGATGTAACAATAAACTTTCGAAAGCCTTAAAATTGCTTCCAATGGAACTCTGTTTGGGAAACAAGTTCAGGGAAGCAGTGCTTTAAAATAACATACTTTATAACTTCTATTCTGTATCATATAGAGGAAAATATATCATTTTAAAATATGTTAAATATGTTCTACATGAAGGATTTTTCTCTATCTTATTAAGTAAAGGAGGGGTTTTTTTTGGGTGGAAGATTCCATAGTTAAAGATGTAAACCAGCAATTTCTTGCTTCTATAGCACAACATAGTTCAGAGCTGAGATTAGAGAAACCCTGTAGAGTGGCTAATACTTGAGGGCATCCCCAACTAGAAAAGTATGTGAATTTAGGCATGGGAGGAAGGAAGGATCTGCTTTAAATTTAGTGTAGGGTCACTGAGTCTTAATGATAGATTAAACAAGGGAGGTGGAATAATGAATAGGGGTATGCAATGTGTAGCACTAATACCAGAAGTCCATGGTTTTCACTGGTTATTTAATGTCTTTTCCCATATGTTTCTGAATAGAGCAGGTTATGGCAGGGATGAGCTAAGGAATAGCTTTGTTAGTGAATTGTTAAATAGACTGAATTCTCTTTCTAAAAATGTGTATGTATGTAGGAGAGCTGCTTGTTAATAGTAGAATGGGGCACCTTGCATGCACATACCTTAAATGTAGCAATATTAGTAACTGTGTTTGTAATTGATGTGTGGATGTTGATATTCTTAAAACACACTGTGAAGGTTTGTCTGCAGTTCTTTTCCATTGTGAAACTAACAGCCATTACTTTGTTAAAGCAGAAATCAATTTCAAATTACTTCTGAATATAGTTGATACAAAGAAAAATCCCAAAAGAAATTTTGATGTGGTAGACATGAAAATGAAATGGAGGAAGTACCCAGAAATGTTTTTGTTAGTAGAAATTTGACTGACAGCTCAATAAACCTCGTTTTATAGTTTAACTTGAATTCAGAATAACATGAATAGAGTTTCTATTCAAATGCAACCACATCAAAGAATTTATTAAATTCATAGTTGGAGTGACTTAGAAAAGATGTCACAGTTAACTTTAGAGTTGAGTTCCTACAGAGCTGTCATACAAGAGTCTGCCAACTACCTGATACCAACAACTGGAGTGAACCAAGCAAGTCATCACTTGAGTTATGGATGGGTTTCTGATGACCCATCTTCTCTTTTTATGGTAATAGTACCAGAGAAAATGCACTTTGAACATAATTTTTGCTTTGGGAAATGAATATAATGCACAAGACCTTTTATATCTGTGGCTCATCTTCCTTCTTAGATGCACCTTGTGTGCTGGCCCTAGGAACAAAAGGGCTGCAGAGCGAGCCTGCCCATCTCTCTTCACTGAGCAGCAGGTTTGCTGTGACCTTTAAGTATAAAAGTAGTAGGAAGAGAGAGTAAAACACTGATGTTAGAGGTATTGGAGGATTTCTTTATGTGAAAGTACTTCACAACTCTGTGCATGACTGTGGTACTTTGCTTCACAAAGTTAGTAGATTGAACGATTTTTCATAAAATGTGTAAATGTACAAATACTTTATAATTATTGACCATTTACAAAAATTCAAATAGATTTTATGGTGTCTCTAAGAGCAAGAAAAGTTGGTCTCTCACAAAACTTTATTTTATTGATTGTTTAGAGAACAAGTAAAAACTGATGAAAAAATACTGATTTTGTGGTGTTCACTTTCTTAGACCAAAATTGGTAGGCTTATCACTTAAAATAAGGATTGCTCTGAAGTGAATGTGGTTTATGCATTTTTTAAGACTGAAACTCAATCAGTTTCTATATTGAAACATAGTTGGGTAGGAGTAGAGGAAGATGCTGTTAGTCAGTGAAATGTGTTAAGGAGTGTATTTCTTGGAGTCAGAATCTGAGATTTGGGGGAGGCAGTAAGATTTTGTCTCTCATTGAACCAAAGTGAAAAGAAACTTCTAAGTGGGAGATTTTTGGTTGGGTTTTGGTTTTTTTTCCCTTTCCCGCCTATATGTATCTAAATAGTGCTCTTTTACTATGATTAAGTGCAGTAAGAATTGGACCTTTAACTTCCATTCTTCTCCTTACTAGTTCCTAAAATGACCATTTGTTTTATCGTTCATTGGTTTGAGTGATTACTTTTGAAACCCTTGAAAATTCCCAAGTAGGCAAGTGACCAAAGACCAATTTATGTATTTATTATTCTTGGGCTGTTGCAAACCAATTACTTTTTAAATCAAGATGAGGCTGTTTGACTGGAAATACATTTGTTTAAATTTTTCTTTTGTTCAGAATATGAGAGCTGTGAAAATGTAACAAATGTCCTCTCCACTGCAACAGTCACATCGACTCACTCTTTCATTTCCAGTGATAATTCAGGCCCTGGAAATAATCCTTAATGTCCTTATGAGTGGGAGCCTGACTATATCCACAAGAGTTACTGTACTGTAAATGAATATATGCACCAGCGATGTGGGCAAGGTGGGACCAAGCCTGGGTGACAGGCATGGAGATTTTTCCTTACTTCCCAGCCTTAGTTCGTGTTTTACCCTTACCCAGTAGTGACGGTAGCTTCTGGTAAGTCTGAGAGGTGTTAGGATGGACAGAATGTGTATTTAGTAGTTGAAATCGTGTTTTCATACCAATTTTGAATAGCTTGGATCAAAGTTAGTGCTCTTGGCACGAACTTAACTCCATGATCAGTAAGTATCAAGGTGTTTGGCAATCTCTCGACGTTTCAGGAGATAAAATCAACTGAAATTGGGACCTTGGGGGTAAAAATATTAGAAGCTGTATTTACCCTTCATATTGCAACTGAATGTTTTGCCAAAAGAATAATTACCTGTTGATGGTGATCTGGTAATGGACGCCTGAGGAGCAGTTGCCTGTTATCTTTCAAAATGTGCATAGAGGTCAGTTAAAGGTTTCCACAGAGCAGTGCTGTGTTACTTAGGGAACTAATAAGTGATATCTTCTCAAATGACCATTCCTACTGAATGGAAAAACAAGCTGGGACTTGAAAATGTATCTTTTCTGTGTCAGTGCACTGCATGTAGAGCAATCAAACAAACAAGCAAACAAACTTCAAATATTATCAGCAGTTTTATTTTGTTAGTAGAAGTCTTTAAGGTGTTTTCAAATAAATTTGTAAAATTGTTTTGGCAGTAAGTCTTTGTTGTTTGATCTCTTTTAACCCTAATCACATCTTCCTTTCAATCTCCAATGTCACAGCCAGCTCACACTCTTAGTTCTTTCATACCCCATTTCAACCTCATGCTTGTGTGCTGCTAAAATGATTTTTTTTTCAAATACTCATGTCTCTCGCCCCAATTTCTTAAGAATGTGTTTTCCCTTCTCCTTCTATAGGAATTTGTTTCTTCTTTTAACCTTCTATTAAAAAATTGAAAGGGTCATGCAGTTTAAAGTTCAGAGGGGATTATCACAATTAGGTCTCCTAGGCACTACAAGCAATGAATAATAATAATTATGTGAGCTGAACCTTTGCACAGTGCAGGCCATATAGCAGCAACCAGGAACTTCAGCATCAAGTTCAGGAGATTGTAACGTGCATTTGGCAATAGTGCAGCTCTACAAGGATGGGTAATTTTAGGGATTTAAAGATGGAGATCAGCAAAGAGTTTTTTTTATTTTACAGAATTAAAAAATGCATGTAAGCTGTCAGAATACAGAGGCATTGAGAACTAAACCCACATTTTAAAGACAGCCAGACAGCTGTATATAGAATTTTAATATAGTGTATAATATAATATTGTGAATGTGCTTTTGCCACGTGCTGCAACCCATGAGAAGGCTGATCCAAAGCAGTGGCAAAAAGCAGTATCTGGTAGCTTGAAGAGAGCTCAGATTAATTCTCAAAATTGTTTGGACAGGAAGTTGCAGTTGGAAAAATATCTTGCTGAGTATCTGAGGGAACATCTCATGTGCTTGGGGCACCATCTTTTCAGATTATGTTGTAGGGATGTGTGTATATATATTTTTTAATATATATACACACATATATATATAGCACGAGGCAGTCAGAAGTTCACACATCGAAAGACCCAGTAAAGTTCAGTTGTAACCTTGCTTTTATTTTCTGTTTCAAAATTTTCAGGTTTTAACCAAAACTGTACTAGAATTACCCAATGAACCATTTCATTGTAGGTTGTAATGTTAAGACACACACTTGGCACAGACCCATTAAAAAGGTCAAATTACATCCAAGAAGGGTTGGTTTAAAAGAGGTTTAAAATATGAGATCAAATTAATGAAATAGGGGATAATGAAGAATGAATTATTGTGAAATCTATGAAAATAATTTATTCACAATGTTATTTCTGCTTCTGAAAGGAAACTGCCAAACACTTCTTTGCAGGCTTTTGCAAAATGTAATGCATCTTAAATGCCATTACAGTTAATGAATTTTTAAATAACCTGGTGGTTTCCAAACCGGATCAGCTTCTGATAAGTCCTAGTTAACAAAATTTTCTAAATCATTTCAATAAGTGTTACAGCTCAGAAATACAGTTGCTCAATGAAGCTGTAAAGTGAGTAGGTGGTGTCATGGGAGGTGTGTCTCAGCTGTAGAACAAAAGGACAGAACACAGCCAGCTAGCATAGGAAAATATAGTTTATTTTCTGAATTTAGGACATTTAAAGTTTGCCAGTAGCCTTTTGAAAATACATAATAGCCAAGTAATACATTAACTTTGCATTTACTTATCCAGCCACTTAATCTGTCAAAGTAGTTACCTGTTTCTCCTTGCCTCATCTCCCAAACTGAATATATTGTTTACATTAAAATATTCATTTAATCCCTAGATACATGAAGTTTGTACTCCACCTCTTCAACCATGAGAGGCAAAATTCATGTACTTCAACCTCTCTTCTAAATGCTGAAATGAATCAGAAAATACATTCGCTCTGTGTTTAATGTGATAGAATTTTCTTGGTTTGAACTCTTAGCAGCAAAATGTCACCAAAATATTGGACATTATTTTCCAGAACTAAGTTAATTTGAACAATTTTACCAAGCTTTTTAATGAAGATATTGGCACAGTGTTTATTGAGTTCTACAGTACAATGCAACCAGGTTTTGCCATAGTTTAAACTGAGTTTATTTGGCTTCAAACGCTGTTCCGTACACTTTGAAGTGAAAATTGAATGTATTAGTGGCATTTCTGTACGTAAAATGTGTTTAATTGTAGGCAAATGGTACACAAAAACTTGACATAAAATTTTCTATTGATTTTGTGTGCATGTGTGTTGTAACTCACTGATGAATTCTGCTTTCGATGTGGCTGAAGTACAATGGACATTCAGCTTCTCTTAGGTCCCTTTGGGAAGGCCTGAGATTGCATATTGTCTTTAATTTGAAAATGAAACAGTCCTAATGAGAAGGATGAGAATACTGCTTTCATGAGCTATGCACGTTTTGTTTCTCTTATTTGTTTCAGTTTTACTTGTCATAGTAGAATAAGCAAGTTACATATTTTGGACATTGAATTAAAATCAATTATGTTAGAATATAATGCATTTTTATTCTTCATTAAACAAGAAATGTGGTTTCAGAGCTTTAGCCAAAGTTAATAAATGCAGACATGCATCTTTTCAGAGATATTAAAAGCAAAAATAGTAAATTAAAGGAAGAGATATGAAATTAAAAATTAATTAGAAAATGTATTTTAGTAAAACGCAGAGTTGAGTTCCTGTGCATTTATAAAAGTGCTGAATCACAACTGACTTTTGGCTGATAGGCTTGGACAGGTGAGGTTTTCTTTTGCGCTCAGTATAGATTTTAAATATTTACATTGTAAGTGTATTTTTTTCCTTTAGGTTAGAACAGAGTGAATTGAGTATGTGTAAATGTAAATAGCATAGTGAGCCTTCCTTAGAGAATTTCAGTGGTATAAAATTTGTGAGAAGCAGATGTTGTTATTTAAAGAAAGTCCAATTCTGACATCTTAATTCATTAACTGGAAGCATTCTGTAATTTAAACTTCAGTCAGCTGCTAGAAGGAGAGGCAGGTTATCATTTGATGTCTTCAGAATTGCATTATTATTTCTAAAGTAAAACACTAAAATTAAAATTTGGTTATTTAAATAACATTTGTTTTTTATGTTTTAGTATAGTTTATGATATTATGTATCGGAAATATAAGAACACAAGCAAAATTGTGAGTGGAGCAGACTTAGAACCTTTCCCTTAAATGAGTTTGGGTAAAGTAACCTGAGAGTTCTGGTTTGGGTGTTAATGTTATTGGTGACTCACACAGTGCACTACATTACTGTATATCAATATATCCTATCTGTGGGTAGCTGGCTAAAAATTACTTTTAAAGTTAAGACATTCAGTTTCTCCTTGGGCTCTTGATATTCTTTTCCTGATAAAATGCAAAATCTTTTTTCTCTGCTATGAGAGCACTTTAAATACAGATTACTTGTTTTGGTTTGTCATTTTCCCCCCTAACTTCTTCAGTTTGTGTCCTGTGTTTTTCTCTAACTGTGGACCAAATCTATTGCAACAGGTTGTGGCAGAGGTGCTGATTCAGAAATTCTTTTTCTCTAGTTTTGCATCTCTATACTTTTAATAATTCTTGTTAGTCCACAGTTAACTGAAATCACCCTTTTATCTTACCAATCTTTTTGTTCATAGCTGTTGATAACATTATTATCTTTTCAAATTCACCACTTGATGCTTCTCCATGCTTAGAAATTTGGTTGACTCTGCCCCTGCTTCCCATCTATTCCTGCCAGATTCCCAGTGCTCTCTGCTATCTCTTGGAATTTTGCCTGGCAGAGATGTTAAAGGCTTTCATCTGTAATCTTTAAGCCTATCACCTTAGCTGAGTTTGCCTCCTTTCTTTCCATCTTTCTTCACCAAAATGCCTCTGGCTTACTTTGCAGTTCTTCCTGGCACTGCCCCATCCCTATCGTTGCTGTCTCCTAAAAGTTTTGGTTTCTTGCCTTGGCTTCTTCTCTGTTACAATGTCAAAGTCAAGATTTCCACTGTACCATCAGTGCCCCATGGACTGTCTGCATCTGATCTCATTTCCCTGCATCCCCCAACTCACATTCCACATTCCTCACAGTCCTCTGACTTTATTGCTCCTTTTGTCTGCCTTTCATGCACTCGTTTTTGCACTGTCTTTCATGCTGCCTATGTGCCTGGAACAGTCTTTAGCATCTCAGCCAATTTACAGCTTTGCATAAATTATATTTAATAATAAGACTAACAAAAGTTCATTATGTACATTATTTCACTTAACTTTGTACCTGCGTAAGCAGAAAGCAGCCTGAGGGAAAGTACTGTTAAACTTTGTTGTGATTTGTTGTGATGCAAAGATACAGATTCAGGCATGACAGTCCTTTGATGATTCAGCATAAATTTATTTTTTTTAATCATTTAGTAAGTCTTAGATTTTTGGGTTTTGGTAGTAGGTTTCAGATTTTTCTGATTCAGAGTGAGAAAATAGCTACTTATTCCTGCAAAGTGCAATCACCAGAAGGTTGTTGTCATCACGTTACCTGGTACAGACTTTTTGCCCAGTGGTACGTTTTGCTTTACTTTATGCTTACTAATATGAATGTGGAAGGACTTCTGATGTTGGATTAGCTTCATATCTGCAAACAAAATGTATTTTTATGTTTAACCTTACTTTTAAAGCAACATATTCATCTGCTTAAAAAAACCAGTGAAAGGTAACATTCTGACGCTATCTGGGAAGTTTTCTGAGTGTTGGCCACTTTGACGTATGGGTTTTCTTAAAATATTAGATATTGTTTAGTATTTTAACTCCCTTCTAACACTGGTGCAAATGAGCCGAAAGTAAAATTTCATGTGGTTTTCCAGCATCAATGTATAGCTGCAAGGCAGGGCATTCTGCAGGAATTATGCATAATTTTCCAAGTAAAACTGCGTCTGAAATATACGGGGTGTTTTTTTCTTTTTTTGTTCAAATGGTTGTATTGATACTGTTTACAGCTGAGTTGTGAAACCAAATAGATGTGCCTGTAATTTGTTTTTAAATGATCTCTTATATTCTGGAGATGATAATCTGAAGGGTGGCTGCCATAGTAATGTGCCAGTCACCATGGCATCTGAACATTATGAAAAGACATTCTGGGCTGCACAAAGACAATGCCACCAAGTTGTATTTCAAGCTGATCAAAAGTGGGGGATGAAAAAGTTTGCCAATAAATGTAGCTCAGTGGATGGCACTGCAATTTAGAGTTTGCTTTACACAATAAAGATTTTGGTCCTCCTCTTAATGCCAAGTGAATTTATAAGTAAAATCCTTAACACAGAAATTGTCCATTTACTGTGCTAACTTTTTCCAGTTGCATGGAGAGTGTGGCTGTAGATTTTTTTTCATTGGCCTAGTGAAGGAGCAGTTTACAGTTCTGCTTTATATGAATCTTTAGAACATTTTCCTCCTCATGGAGCTTTTAACGTTAAACTGAAATTAAGCCTGTTAATGAAGAAAAGGGGTTTTTTTATACTCAATTGATAGATATTCTAATCTCTAAAAGATTTTACAGTCTGCTTTCGTAATAGTGTTCTAATTATCGAACAAACCAAAAATCAAATCATTATTTAAAAGCAAGCTTACTTAAATAATTGATTGTGGCTTGTTGTTTGAAAGAGGACTACTTTGGCATGAATTCCAAATCCAGTTATGATCTTAACTCAAGCAGTTTGTTTAATCAAACATTACTCTAATCAGTCTTACATGGTCCCCTACCCAGCCAGGCCTGTCTATAACAACTGGTTTATTCTGCGACGAGTTGCTCAACAGATGTCATTCTGGTAGAATAATGCAGCAGAATACTTGTGCGTTGGCTAAAATTGCTTCAACTTTGATCACTTTTGTCCAGCACATCAGTCTGGCATTGTGCTTTATACCAACATAACACTTTACCCCGAGCA
Organism: Orthonyx spaldingii; assembly: GCA_013397795.1. Classification (NCBI taxonomy): domain Eukaryota; kingdom Metazoa; phylum Chordata; class Aves; order Passeriformes; family Orthonychidae; genus Orthonyx; species Orthonyx spaldingii. Next base: position 1,983,045 of record VZTJ01001265.1, read on the forward strand.
TGCCTTTCAAGCTTAGAATAGCAGAGGAATGTTATTGAATTCAGTGCAGTTACAGATGAGTTAATGAAAGAAGGGAAATACTGTTTTTTTCATAATGCCTCTCTGTTGTACTTTGGAATTAAAAGGGAATTTGAGGAATGTGACTTCTGAGTTATTTATTTTTACTTCTGAAGGCTTTGTGAAAACAATATTATGTAGTCCTATTGATCCCATGTTTCAGTAAATAAGTTTCACTTGTTATTTAAAAATAGCGCACTTTAGAGTTTTATATTGTGAAAATAATATTATTTCTGGTGTGTAAATGGAAAATAAATATTTCATAGGGACAGTTTATCCTGGTTTTTAATGCAAGAAAACTAAACCAGCAAGAACTGTATTCTCGTGGTCACACACAGACCAGGACTGTTACATTTTGGGGTCAGTACAGAGCAAAATTTCTTTACAAAGCTATCAAAGATATGATGAAGAAGCACTAAAATATTCACTTGAACGGCTAATAGATAAGTCAGTATTCTTAAAAACCCAGTGTTCTTGTTTCAATTTTTTTAGTTAAAATATAGTTGTAATTTTTTTTTTTTAATTTGAAGCATCGTCACCAGGTCAGTCTCCCTGCAAAACTGAACAAAACCAATATTAACATAAAAGTTATCACGTGTACATGTAATTTACCAGTTTTAGAAAAAAAGTGAAGAGACATCTTAATGTTTCTGAAACATACAGTGAATGCAAGGCTGAACTGAAAATCCAAGCTCAGCTTGTTGTGATACTGAAATGTCCAGATGAGGAATCCACATGGTCTAACTCTCAATCTTTAGTGAGATACCAACTCAAGAGTTGAAAGTATTGTATTTTACTCTTGGAGGATAAGTTGAAGCCCTTCTTTTCCACTCACCTGTGCAGAATATTTATAGTCAGAAAGGTTTAAACTGATAGTATTGAAATTATTATCTGCATAGTCTATATATTAAATCTATCCAGAAATGTGAGACGGGTCTTCACAGTTTTTCCTAAGTGGCACTTTATTAGCATGAAATAACTGCTACTAATAACAGTAATGAGAAAGAGCAACAGTAATTGAATGGAAGACCTGAAAATACAGTTAGAGCACTCTACTTTGTGTTGGATCTCAATATGCCCTGAATTTTCCTAGTTGTGGGTAATTGTTGGCAACCTTGTGGCTGTGCCATGAAGAATCTTTTGGAGAATGTGGCCCGAATCAACATTTGTGAGAAACAGTATATGTGGAAATTCCTGCCTTGTCCCTCACCCTCCTTAGACTAGATGACAGTGATTAGGACAATTATTTCACTGCTTAATGTCTGCACACATATTTTTCATTCATTAATTGTTATGCAGAATTTAAAAGCAAGGATCCATGCAGCATTCGTCTCTGAAGACCATCCAGGGAAAGGGTTTTGGTGCTATTTCATTATGCAAAACCATTTTTGGATGAGTATCTACTGCCAGATGTTTTGTATACATCCTGCACTAAAAACAAATGACAAATTTTAGAGGGAGCATATGTACATTCCATATGTTTATGTTACTTTAGCATGGAGTCAAACCTCAACTGTGCTTCAGTGCTAAACTTATGGCAAGTCCTGACTAATAGGTAGGATCAAATAATATAAAATATCTGTTTTATTGTATTTCCTTCCTAAGAATGGTCGTTTAGAACCATCTTTCATTCATTTCTGGAATATGAAACCTTCATCTATGTGGTTTATGTTAACATGTAACATTTTGGCAAATTTCAGCTTTCCTTCTGATTTTTGTGAGCTATTTTTCTGTTCAGAAAACATTGTTAACTCAGGGTAAGTGCACTGGACTGCAGGCAAGGTATTCTCTCTTTGAGAATGTTTTTCTGGATGTAATACAGGTTGTTTAGATCTGTCTAAATCTGTGAAGATGTGGGAGGACCTTGTATTCCCACATAGCAATTTTATGAAAGGCAAACCAAAAAACCCAGGCTGGATGGGGCTCTGAGCAACCTGGTGCAGTGGAAGGTGTCCCTGCCCAGGGCAGGGGGTTGGATTGAGAGGATTTTCAAGGTCCCTTCCAGCCCAGACGATTCTGTGATTTCTATGAAAAGCCACCATGGCTCGCTGGGACATTTAATTGTTCACAATTATGGTCCAGCTGGGCAATATTTACATTGTTTGTGCAGTCTTTTGTTCAGGTGTAAGACATTCAAAATTTAAGATACCACTCTCTATCCCAAATACCAAAATACATCATTTTGTGATTTGAATAATTGTTTATCACAAAACCTCTGATACAACTTGCCTCCTTTTCTATCTGTGGTATTGTTTTCATGGAAAGAGTTTTGTAACTCATATTTTGCAGTATTCTTTCTGTATTCAAAACTTTCAACTCTTTCTTCTTTTTCCCCTCCCTTCCTTCTGTGCACCATAATGTGAGGTGATTAACAGTAGCAACTTACAGTTTATTAGCATGAGAAAAGAGTTGATGTAAAAATTAGTTGCTTAGCATTTTGTTAATAAATATTTGAAATGTGTTGTCTTAACTGAAAATTAAAGTGCTTATTAATTAATATTTTCATGTTTAATGTACTAATTTTTATTTTTGGATCCCATTTAAGAAACTTATGCAAAACTAGTTGTATTTCTTATTTGATTAGATTTTCACACAATATTTTCAGTCAAAAATTAACTAGCAAAACATGCAGCAAAAATTTTGTTATTACCTTCTGCTTCCCTTAACTTTTTTTCATTACTTTGTAATACTTTTTACTTGGAAATTTTGTGTTGCGAGGTTTTTTTGCATGTTTATAGTGCTGATGTAATAATGAATAATTTTGAATGGTAATTTTTAGATTTTAATGTTTTTTTTCTTTAACACAGTTTCTTCAATTGCTTCTGGCTGTGTAAACCTGCTGACCAGATCTGAAACTAAGAGCATTGAAGGAACCAGTTTTACAATAACCAGAAAAAAATAAAAAACTTGGGGCTTAAAACTCACTTTAAAACATGAAAACAATGCAGTTTGGCTGCCTTTTTTAGAGCAAGTTCTGATTTGTTTTTATTTTCTCCCCAGGTAAAGAGGAATGTGTATGATCTGACCAGTATCCCTGTCCGTCACCAGCTGTGGGAAGGTTGGCCTTCTTCTGCCACAGACGACTCGGTGAGTTCCTTTGCTTCTCATGTCATTTCTTCTTATTTTAGCTGATTTTACATGGATTTTTCATCAAAATCACTCAGTAGCATTTACTGTCTCATATGCAGTACCTTAACATTACACACACTTCATTCAGAGTTTTGTCTTGAAAGATACAAATGCTCAAGATTTGGATGACTGAAGCACAGGGAAATGACTCCTGTGTAGCAGATTCAGTTCATGTTTTAGACAAGAGGCAGACGTTCTAGACTGAAGCAAAGCAGTGCAGCATTTTGGAAGTTGAAGTCTATTGAGTGATTGAACTTCAGGAAAAAAGCCCTGATTTTTATGTACGCTCTGAGTGCACATCTAGATATTTTCCACAGTACATTGGCTCACCCAGTTCATGCTTAAGCCTCTGCCTGGCTGCAGAGCAGGAGTTGTTCCTGCTGAAATCAGTGAGGAGTCACCACGGGTGACAGAATCCCCTGACTGAGAATTGCCCCCAAATCTATGAAATTGTGGGACTTACCTGCAGTATTCCATTAAATATTAGACCTGCTTTCTTTGCATGGTCGGTCTTACAGTGTGTTTCACAGAGTGTCTTTCAGTTTTGCTCAAATAATTTTCTTCTGCTAGTATGTTCCCAATGCCAGCTAGTGAGGTCTGCCTTTCTTTAGAAACAGCTCAAACCAATCCACTAAAAAAATGCCTCAAATGCTGAAATATTATGTAGTTATGTCCTATGTTGATTTTGTGACCTGAGAAAAATGTAGAAAAATGAAGTATTCAATTGAACCTGAATGCTCTACAAAGTGAAAATGGATTTGGAGTTTGCTTTCTTGCATATTGCCATTATCTGCCATGAATTGCTTTCCTGTCCATTTCTATTCTCTTCTTGTAAAGGGAGAATTGCTGCTTGAATATGACTGCTCCTTTTTTTTGCTCTGGGTAAAGGATTTATGCCAATTAAAAAAAAAAGGCAAAAGCTGTCTGAATTTCTAATGTACTTGTAAAATATATCTGTGGTGGTGTTTGCAGAAACAGTATTTAAGTTTGAGAAAGGTGGGTAAATCTCTGTCCATTTATCCAAGGGCATATCTGAGCTGATAGATGTAAGGTCTGAAATAACAGCATGGTGTCATGTGGTAATTACAGTCTTTGAAATGTGGATCCATTTTAACATTTTATTAGTTTACATGAGCCCAAAAAAGAATTGGAAACTCAACACTTCTAATCTGTTTTCCCACAGCTGTTAGGTTTTCACATATTTTTTCCCCTGCTTTTCTTTTGAATAGGGTATCTCACATATGTAGAACCCATGAATCTGCTTTAAGTCTGTTTTTACAAGTGACATTGTTGCAGGTGAATTTTTCCTCTTTTCATCTTTAATGAAATTGGTGAATGTTGAGTCATCTGCTCTGAAGCAGAGGAGTCCTCAAAGCTCACTGCTGGAGTCTGGTGGAGCTGGAACTTGTCAGCTGTGTAAACAGATTCGAATGTGTTGCCAACAAAAATATAATTAATTTCTGTCTAAAATTAGAGGCCATAGCTTACTATTTATAAAGATTTAATGTTAGCAATGAATATCTATGCTTCTGCAATCTGAACATTTTTTTTTCGAATTAGACGTATTCAGTAATAATTACTTTAATAATTAATGATGATCTCTTGAGTTCAGTGGCAAATTTTTACGATCACTTTTTTTTTTCATCGTGAGTTTTTAATTTGCTGTCTTGTAGGGTACCCCATTGCAATTAAAGAGTTAAAGAAAGACTTGATTAAAATACTTTTTCATTTGCATGTTATGCAGCATAAGAAATACTTTGTAATACCACAGGAGGTTTTTTCAGTGCAGTTCTCGTTAACCTTTGGCTTAGCAAACAGGACAACTAAATAGACTTGGCATAATTGGATTCCTGTATCATCTTGAGTCTCTTATGAACCTGCCAGACTACAGTCTTCTGACATTATCAGGAAATTTAGAGGAGTCAATAGTAATTTAAAACATTGTTGCTTTGTCTCCCTTCAGAGTTAAGATATGTTCTCTGCTTGTACTATCTAATGGAATATGGGATACTGTATGAATTGTCAATAACTCTTTCAGGTCCTTTTGCACACTTTCACCAGGGAAATGGGTATCAAAACCTCCCCGTGCAGGAGAATGTGTTCATGCTGTGACAGTTTGATTGTGGGAAACAAGGCGTACACAGGCCGTGCAAATCTTGTTTCACCGTTCGGCAAGGACAAGTTTTAGCTTTTATTGTGCCTGAATAACTTTAATGCCACAAATTATATTGGTTCTGCTCATTAAAGTTTGAAGTAAATGTATGGGTTTTAACTCATTCTTTTTTTTTTAATGCATTTGCGCAAGTAAAACTTTAATATATTCAAAATGTTAATTTATCCATTTTTGCATATATATCATCAAGTGATACAGTGAAGTCTTGAAAATAGTCCTAGAAAATAAAAAAATCATAATTATAATTTGCTTTAAATATATTCACAATATGTTCTCAATTTTTATTTTGGATTTTGTAACAATCTTAGCATTGCAGAGTTTGTAAAATGAGAACCGTGCCAGAATAATTTAGTAAAATTTCTGAAATTTATTCCAGGTTTGGTTTTTTTTTCTGTGTTGGCTGAACTTCTAGACTTTCACTGGTAATTACCGCTAGTGTCAAATGGAATGAGCAACTTTCAAATATTTGTTCACTGTAAAAAAAACCCTGAGATCAGTTGTAGGTGATGTTTTAGTTACAGTTTTTACATGGAAGCTTTGTGATTTTATTTATATATATGGGTGACTTTCTGGATGTTAGTTTTACATGTGTGAGTTAAAACTTTTTTTCCCTCATAAGTTAATTGGTTTTTGATTCATTTCAGTAAAATAAGTTGTTGTCGGTGATATTTCCGTGGTTTTTTGATAACACAGAACAACACCCAATACAGGAAGAGAGAGGTTGCTTTTGTGCTGCTTTTTGTTCTTGATACATAAGCTACAGATTTTTCTCTTAATTAGTTCATTGTTTTAAGTCATTTCAGCACAGCAGTGAGAAATCCTGCTTCTTTGTAAGTAACAACGTGAGCTTGTCAAAATGGAATATATTTCTGCATCAAAGAGATGTAAAAGTTCTAGAGTGAGGTTTGAGGGGAGGAAGGGGAGGGAGACAAAGCCAGAAGATGAAGTGCCTGGTGCTGTAACTGTGCCCTGGCACACAGATCCCATCCAGGAACTCAGCACCCAACCTTACGCCTGCTGCCGGTAACGCTCCGTTCCCAAAATGGCACGGTTGGCCAAAACTTGGTATCCTCATTTCACAAGTAACTCTGCTTCTTCATGGTGTAGATGAGCCACTGGATATTTGCTTGGGCAGAAGGAGGTCCACACTGACAAGTTACTCAGCTGTGGTGCTGAAAGTCACATTTCAGGCAGGACAAAGGTGTTGCCACTGACACCTTGAGGGTCTGCGTCATCCCTTGGGAACACAACCACCTCTGAACACGATCACCTTCCCTTCTGTGGTGGACTGTAGCAGATGTGGTTGACATTCCTTAGCTGAATTTAATAGAGAATTCTGGGCTATAAAAAAACCTCAAACGTTTATGGATGATCTAATTAGCATTGCTGTTATATTTAGCTATTTCATTGCTAAGTACTCAGCACAGCGTCTGCACAGATAGAAATTAAGAGTGCTGATAAATAAGGTTCTGGTACAAAGTGAAACCATTTATGACACTTTTTGGCTGATCTCCAGATTCTTGAAGAGGTTGAGTATTAAGCATCTGAGTAATTAGTATTTGGGAGTATATCTTTCTTTCCCTTTCCAGTCTTAACAGTTCTTAACAGAAAGTTCATTACCACATGCTGTCATTGTGATATGAAAACAAGTTGTGAGGTTTACATTGGCTGGCTGTTTAATTGTAATGGATGCCATGTCTGCATTTGCTGCATCATTTGGAGTCTTCCCTCTGGAGTTTATTGAGTAAAGAGTGAATAGTCCTGACAGAGCAAGTGCCTACTAATCAGAATTGTTAACTTTGCTATATTTAGATTAAAATACATACCTCATTAGAAAATACTCTGCTTTTTTTTTTTTTCTGTGTAAGAATATCATAATTATAATTTGAATTGTCTGTAATGTTAATTACTTTGTGTGTTACTTTCATTTTGTGATTCTCATCAATCACTTGCAGTAGAGTAGTAGAGTGGATCTGGCAGAATCCTTTTATTTTAGATACATAGAAGAATACTTAAAGTCTGTTTTATTGTGTGGGTTCAGGAATATGGTAAAGTTTCAATTTAACATTTATATTGTAATCTGAATTTAGTAATGAAAATTTTTCGACAATCCTCTCAGTCTTGGAAGTTCATGGTAATCTATGAAGCAGCATGTTATGAATTATATTATGAAGCAGCACCATTAAGAAATATAAAAGTAACTGAGTAATTTAATAGACAGGTCCTAAATGTCTTTGTTTTAGATAACGTTCTGACTTTGACTTATGGCTTGCTTGGATGTTTGTATGTGGATGAAAGTATGATGAATTATCATGTTCTTCCCCAGAAAAAGCAAGGAGGTTACAGTTGGTCCTTCACAATTTTTTAAACCCCAATACCTTGTCTATTTTCTATTTATAAAAATTAAGATAAAGTGATTGGAACTAATTTCACATATGTAAAAATTACCATGTCAGGGGTAATCAGTTCTGTGTTAAGTTTTTACTTTTTTGTCACAAGAGAATTTCTTTAGGATTGTCCAATTTTAAGACACAAGATAACTCAGTTGAAGTGACCTACACTTACCATGTTATTTTTGGGAAGGGTTTATTTCCTCGCTGCATGGTAATGAGTCTTGCAGAAGTGCAAGAAATGTATCATTATAGTAAAGCCCATTGCACATTATATTAAAAAATTCAAGTCAGTCTAGTAGCTATGATTTTTTAAAAAACCACTCAAACAATAACTCCCCCGCCCCTGAAAAAAAAGTCCCAGCAAACAAAAAACAAAAAAAAAGAAGGGAAAAAATCCCCACCCCAATGACCTTTTCGTTTTCAGCGTTCTTAACCATGTTGGGTCCTGATGGAGAAAAAGGTTTATCCTGTTCTGCTGATGCTTTTGCTCCTTGTGGACCAATTTTAATGTTATTTTTTTAGTTGTTAGAGATCCTGGAAATGAAGGAAATGGGAAATGTGTTCCATGCTTCTGTTTGATGTAAAGATACTTGGAATGCAGTAACCATGATCTCAAAAGTTGGGGAAAATTAAGATCACCTTTCTTAGTGCCCATGGAAAGGAGTTCTAGTTTTTATAACTCGTTTCATGCATGAATTTAAATGGTCAATAAAATAATAGAATTTTGAGGCTCTTCTCATGGTTTTTTTAAATGGGAAGAGCAGGAAGGTGGGACATACACGGGTGTATTGGGAGTAGTTGAGGCAATAAGAGCTTGGTTTATGGCTGTTCTGGTGGGCCAGTTTATTGTTACTGATCAAATAGAAATTTCATTTTTGAGAGCAGGTGCTTCTGTTAATCTCTTATATTTTGGGGAAGAAAGAGCCTTCAAAGAAGTGTGTTTAGAGGGGAGTGCAGGTGACTTTAGGGCATGTGTTCTGTGATGATTCTATAACCACAGCATTGCTGTTTTACTGAGGC
>VZTJ01001265.1:1996816-2059812 GCA_013397795.1 Orthonyx spaldingii
GCCCTGCAGCCCAGTTTTGCTGGAGCAGGCAGAGTTCCCCTTCAGGACTACTCACAAAGGGCACAGTCTGGCATAAGGCTGGAGGTGCTGAGATTCTTGGAATATTCCATGAAGAAACACAGAGAGATGCTTCAGATTGAGTTAACAGGAGTGGTCTTATTGAGGTGCTTTAACTCATTTTACAGAAACCAAAACACTCATTTCAGTGCCAAGTTGTTATAGAAGACTACATTTGCTTCATGCCCTGCTGAGAGATGCTGGCAGGAGCTGTTATCAAAGACTCCTTTTCCCCTTAGTCATTTAATAGTAGCAGCTTCTCTTTTATTCTGTGCTCTCTGAGAGCAGAATAGGAAGTGATAATCTCCTTGGAATACAGCAGACACCTGTTTGATAAGTGGTAATTGCATTATTCCTGGAGGATTATCACAGTGGTGCTTGTTTCTTTGTAATGAAGCTCCACTATTATAAGCAGAGCAGAACTTCACTAGAAGATACACATTCCAGGTAAGAGAAACAGAAAATAGGAAACAATCATCCTTTTTAGAAGCTCATTTTCAGAAGTCAGTAACACTGTGTTTTCAAGAGCTAACATTGCAAAAATCCAATTCCTCAGAAAATGGTATCCATTAAGAAGAGGCAGCATAAAAATCCTATCAGTGTTTGAACCATTTGTTGGAAGCAGTTCTGCTAGCACAACTGCTTAAACTGTGCCAAGGAATTATATAGTGCTGGAAACATATCCAGGCACTTCTCTGTTTGCCATCCAAGGCATTGTACAATGTTGTGGAGTAAATGGCATCCCACCATAGACCGGTAAGGTGCCAAGTATTTGGCTGATACTCTTTGTGAATGCAAAGCAGTTCCCAAGGTGTATCTGTGAATATCTGTGGGCAATATGTGATGTGCATGAATTGTTGTTAGTTTATACTGTTTATTGTTTTACTTGTTTCTGAGCTTAAAAACCCGTTAATGGATTTGTGTCTCTTGTGAGTAGCAAAAAATAAGTGGTTTGAGATTAGACTTAGTAAAAACAATTATTATACTGTCTATATTCTATGGCAGTTACATGGTTACTTAAAGAAAATACCAGAAATTTAACAGACACTGTGTTTCAACATAAAAGCCAGCAAATAAAACAGGACCATTTTGAGGAAAGGAAATATAGGAAGACAAGTTAACTCTGCTGAGTGTTTTTACAGTTGTATGAGTCTGAATCCATGTTAAGTGCAGATGAAATTTTCATGTTAGAGTATCAAAAGTAAGAGTACACAGTCCCACAAAATACCTTAACCAGACTTCAGAGCATGTGGTTGTCCACAGAAAAGTGATGGATAAGTGGACACTGGCCCTTTCCCATGTTTTCAGGTGCTAGAGGGATTCTTGTCCTTTTTTTTTAATTGACCTTTTCTTTTCTTTACCGTGATCCCTCTCTCACTTGGCAAAATAAAATGGATGAATGCTTTGACTCCTGGTATTTGTTGTCACCAAAAACGGTGTCTCTAACTTAGGAAAGGTTGGGAATCCCAGTTTATCTATGAATAACACCCTGTTAGTTGTAATTTATGTTGTTTTAGTGAGAGAATTGGTTTTTTCAATTCCAGAGACCTTCAGGAATGTACAGTGAGTTATGACCTGTTCCCAGGCATGTGTGTTTCATAGATCAGTTCACACAGGTGTACTTATTAATAAACTCACTGAACCAATTTACATGCATAAGTTTTAACCACTGAGTAATTAGTGAAAGCATTGCTGAGGAACTGGAAATTTGGGAAATGTGTCATTATTTGCATATCAGTATAAAGCAATTACTAAATTAAAGAGTGCACGTTGTGACAAACATGAAGCTCCTTTACTGTTGCTTTGTCAGTGCACATTAACGTCAACTTGATGTGAAAGCCTGGCTTTCTCTGCATGAACTAAAAATCCTAAGGCAGAAGTACACAATGAATCACCCAGAGTTTGGAGGCTCGCACACTGAATTGCCTTGGGGTTCAGACTGAGGAAAGAAAAAACTCATGTAAAAGACCATTGAGAAAACGTATCAGTGGAAAGTAATTAACTCAAGATCCACAATTAGCCTCATGGTCTATACTTAACTGTGTTCCAGGTCTTTCAGCATTTATTTAATTCTGTTACCCTGTGTTTCAAATAGCTGCAAATGGCTTGGCAGATTTTTCATCCTTTTTAATATTTACAGTTTTTGTCTAAGAAGAAGAATGAGCTCTGTAAGTGATCATGGGTATTTATTTCAGTCTCTCGAGTATATCTCTTTTTTAGCAGATTCTGTTGTACAAGGAAATATTATTTTCTTTTTGTTTCCTTTAAATATATTTGTGGTTTGAAGCAACATTAAGTACTACAGTAGCTGTCCTTCTGCTTTAATTCCTAATTTGCCTAACTAGGCTCAATCAAATGAGAAATAATCAAAACCAGGGATAATTTTCATTCAGCCAGCAAACGAGAGGGGTAGATGCACAGTAACACGGCTGGTGATTAACAGGGGCCGTAGCAAAAATTGGCATGTGTGTTCAACCAGCACACCAGGGCTGGGTGTTCCCAGAGCACCAGGCACCATTTTTTCTCAAGCTCGTAAGAAACTCGCAGTGTTTTGTGAAGCTGCCTTTATAGTGGTTGTTGCTGCAACGCCAGCACCCCTCGCCTGGTGTCTGAAAGCCACGAGTGGCCTCCTCACCGTGCCATGGATCTCCTCCAGCCTCCCACACCATCCTCAAGGTGATTCCAGAGCTGCTTCACCATATTTCTGCCTTCAGCACGTGTAAAGATCTCCCCAGGACTGTGGCTTCGCACTGCAGCAGAATAAGATACATACCTTTCATATGCAGCAGCCTTTTGGAATTTCAGAGAATTAACACAGCAATCTCTTAATCCTAATCTAAAGAATTTATCAGTTTTTAAAACATTAGTAATAGTCCAAACAGTTTTTTTTAACCTTCAGTTCAGAGCTTTTTAAACTTTTGCGTTCTGTGTTTTAACTCTATAGCATTCCTTTGTGATTTTAAGCTTCGTTATAGTTCAGAGACCTACCATGGGAACATGACTGAAATCCTTGGAATGAATTTCCTACAACCTGTGTTGACAGGTTTAAATTACGCACTCTGACACTGTTCTTGTGGCTGGATTAGAAACTTTTTTTCAAGTTAAACCTGCGATAAGTAATTGTCACAGCGCGCTGGCACAATGCTAATTTGAAGTGACGTGTCCAAACTGGCCTCAGTAACATGAAGAACCCTAACAGGTGTGAGGGGTGGATCTTCCCATGGGCCCTGCTGAACTTCTAACAGGGGAAAAAATAGTAGAAAAAGTGAAATGAACCTTGAATAAAGCTGTCAGCAGTAATTATCTCAACAACACTTTGTGAGGAGTTAAAATAAGCATTACTGATTTATAACCTGAACACACTCCACACTAGAGATGTTTTTTTCATCCAGTTAGTGTTTAAAATGAAACATTGAATACCTGTCAAGATTTTTTTCTTTTTATTGGAGATGCATGATGAAAATGAAGTTATTTTCCAGAGGAAGTTAATTTCAAGGGCTGTCAAATTTTTTAAACTCTTCTGTTCATTTTCATATTTGTGCAATAGTTTAATAAAACAAACGAACCTCAAGCATACTTGACTGTTTTTCCCAGCTAATGCTATTTGATGTCAAAAGACAAAGTGGCTAATGTGGAATTACATCCACTTTTTATTGTTGTTCAAGGAGCGATAAGGGCTTACATTGCAGTAGATGAGCTTTGAATGTTTGATTTTGGGTTTTTTTAATACCGTGTACTGAACTTGGATAACAATGTCTAGTTGATCAGTACAGACTGAAGAGAGCCCTTCAGTTCTGGGTAGTAAATCTTGTTGAGTCAATTAATTGCATAGTACAACAATGCCCTTGTTTCAGTCCACTAAAATAATGTATTTAATAGATTTGGTTTTTGAATTGCAATGTACCTTCATTTCACAGTGGGATACTTGCTCTTTGTTGGCATGATAACACTTGTTTTATGTATACGATGCATTTCAGTGTAGATAGAAGTAATTTCACAGTCTGCTACTACTGGAAGAATACTTGCTAACTTTTGAGAAAGAGCAAGCCAAAGGATAAACATTAATTCACAGAAAACCTGTAATCTCTTGAAACTTTAAACATTACTTTTAAACATGAACATGCAGGAGTTCTTAAATCATGTATCACTTTGGCTTTGTGAAATTATACACTCAAAGGAAGATAGGGTATTTATTGAATAATTATACAGTGACAAGTGGTGGGTTTGGAAGTGTTGATCACCTGGTTGTTCCCAAGGAATTCAGGGAGGGTTTGTCTGAGCACAGCAGGCTGCCCACACACTGTTAGTAATGCTTGCTTAAACACCAGGAACTGCAGCCATGGCAAGAATAAGCTCATATGAAAGCTCTCTCGTGTCATAGTGTCATTTTTCTTGAAATGATGAGACTTTGAGTATCCTCAGAAATAGCATGAGTTGCTTGGGAGTCCACCACCTCCTTCTGGCATGGATTGGTTTCTCTGTGTGGATCTCCAGCCAGGAAAGAGTGTGGAAACATCTGATAATCTCTGGAGAATTGCAGAAGATTGCCAGAGTTCCCATACTCTTATTTGCCCTGCTTCAATATTCATATGCAAGGACTATGCTGAATGCACTTACAAAGCACAATTTTATTCAACTGTTGGTTTAGTGAAAAACTTCCTACTCTTACATTCCAAGTGCAGAAACAAAACTTTGCTCACTTGCTCTGCCTCTCCCCCTGCCTTGCACACTTGGAATTTTCCTATATACCACATTAATTGCTATATCCTGTCCACCACACAAATATTCCTTGTTTTTCCTTGCTTCTTCAATTTCAAAAAGGAAAATGGAAATGTGAGTGAGCCTCAGCTGTGCAGCAGCCTGACCAATCTTGCTCTGGTGGTAAACAGCAAGAAGAATAACTTATTTTCTATGTGTTCCAAAAAATCAGTTTATAATTTGTTTTATCTTATTGCCTTACCTACTTAGGCAATGAAAGCATTTGATCCCTAAAATACCTTGTATCCAAGTCCAGCTAGTAGTACCATATACATAGAAATTATGGTAGAAAAATTAGGGCAGAAATATTCCTTCTCAGAGTTTTTGTTCCTTCTCAGACTTCATCTAGTTGTGTTCAAAATGCAACTTTTTTTCCCTGTATCTTCAAGAAAATGCATCCGTTCATATGATAAATTGGCATTTATCATACTCAGGGAATTAGCTTATGGTATAATGAAAGGTCACATAACAAAATAGTAAATTTAATATGAAAATTGAAATGCTTGATAATGCTCCTTGCTCACCCCTCTATCCTTACCACTTATCTGATGAGGGGAGAAAAACATCATAGTAATTATTTGTAATTTTGTTTAGTAATTTTCCAATGAGAAAAAGGATGAAATTATATGGGAGTGAAATTTTCACGGAGGAGACACCTGGCAGTCATTGAGTATTTTGCTACCTCTCTTAGGTTATTTTGAATAATTGAGTGTTATGAAATGTACTTGGTCGTGTTTGTTTCTTTATTCTTAAGCCATGTATCAGTGAGTAAACCAGTAAATGGGGAAGGTAAGCAACTCACATTTTGGGCGTGGTGAAAGGGCTGTCACATGGAATATTTGAACCAGGATTAGATTCAGTCAGTAGGTAACACTGCATTCGTTTCTGATTAACAATGTTTTGTGTGATCTATGTGTATTACAAACCCCCAGGTGTGTACTGCAGCCTGCTAAGCAACCTCTGGAAAGAGCCCTTTTTATGGGAGATTTATAGGGGAGAGTCAAGTATCGGAAAACATGCTTTTTATTTTGTATGCCACAATCTTGTTTGCTTACTTTATCTCTGAGTATTGAAGGCAGAAAATGGATTTTTTTTTCCTTTACCTCAGGAGAAAATCATGCTGTGAGAGTTCCTCTATTTTGTTTCCTATTGAAGCGGATTGTATACAGCCAAACATCATTTCGTATTAGAAGTGCAGCTACTTGAGTAATTTGATTGATTCATAGCAGCAGAGCTATATAGAAACTACATTTCTTTTTATGATCTTTTTACTTTTTATTAGAAGTCCAGAAGGTTTGTCCACTGCCAGGCTTTGGTTTTGGTTTGCCATGGTCAGATAATGCCTGTTGCTTCACTTGCAGTGTGTGAAGAAGTGAAACCTGACATCATTGATAGAATCTTCTCCTTTGCCTATGGATCAAGTGTTCTCGGAATTTCTGTCTGATGCTTTGTAAGATTTACAGTTTGACCTTTGAATTCTGAGAACAAATGATCAAGAATCTCTACTTTATGTCCAAAAAATGACATTAGAAAATATTTTGTCGCGGAAAAATACCTCTCTAGTGAGTTGGAAAGAATTTGGCATTTGAGTAGCTCAAACAATAAAATCACCTCATTACAGTAACTGGAAGAGTTTCTCCTTTTCAGTGATCTTTTAAGCAGCCAAAAGCTGAGGTTTTTTTTAAATTGACAAGTACTGGGTTATACAGCTGAAGGGCTCCACTGAATAACTGGCCCTGATTAACAGGTATCTGTATATTTCGATAGATGCATTAATGTACATTAAAGCAAATCAGAGTGCCCACATACTCCAAAACCTCAAAACTCTCGTTGCTCTTGTAGCAATCAAAAGCTTAACAAAAAGCACAAAATAAACCAATATTGCTACCTTCCTTAAACATTATAACTTGTCCTTGCTTGTTCTGAATAGTTCTTGTTTACAAAAAGCTTTATCCCTTTACAGAGAAGGGATCCCTTGATGGCAAATACCCTGTGAACAGCACAAGCTCTCAATAACTGAGGATGAGGAAGAATGTTCAGTTCTTTACAGATTATTGCCTTAAGATGGACACTTTGGCTGTCCCAACTATATTCTGTAAGGCATTAGAAAGCCCTTAGAGCTTCCTTCATTTCCTCATTAGGTATGGTTGCCATTCAAATCTCTTTGGAGATGCTGTTTTTCTCCATCAGTGTGTGGCTGAACATGAGGGAGGCCAATTTGTCATATCCAATTACTCCTTTCCTGATGCAGTCCACCGAGCTTAGAATTTTTGTATCAGCATTTCTCAGTGGAGTGAGTCCTGCAGCTGGAGTTCTCTGCTGGTATCGGTCCTTCATGTCCCTTCTACGGTTTATCTTTGTCACATCTTCAGTATCTTGATTCAGTATCTCTGGACTGGTATAAGAGACTGAGTTTGTTCCTTCAATTTCACAAGTCTGCAAGAGTGGGAATTAAGTTGTGCCAACAAACTTTTTCTAGAAGATACAGATCTAGAAGCTTTTGAGATTATGGACTTGTAATTTTTCATATTATTCTGAGCATGAGATGGCAGCACTCTGGAATTACAAGCTCTCGATGATTTCCTTCTCTCCTGCAGACATATTTGTATCATGAAATATTTGGGAAAAAAATAGTGGGTTTAGATTGTTCTGAATTATATTTCTAGAAGCTTCTACACAAAAATTAATACTTTCTAACGTGAAGATTAATTTATTGTTTAAAGCATCTGGTCTCACTCCAGATTTGGCAAATATTTCTGGGTTAATCTGGAAGGCTGACAAAGAATCCTGCATGTTTGGATCAGAAAAGATGTTGCTTAACTTTATCCCTCAATTGCTAATGCTGGCAATAGAAAAACAAATCATCTCACAGTGAGCATTTGCAAATAGTATTAGTGTCTTAGTGTTGGAAAGCACAAGTGAGCACCAGACTATTTCTTTCCTCTCTAAATTGTTAGATTTTGTAGTGATCTTTCTCTTAGTAGTTCAAGTCTATTTCAAGTAACCTTTGTGTGCTTTTAGTCCAGGTTGTACCATTACCTTTTTGAATAGCAGATATTGAATCCATTCAATATCTCTGCTGTCTCCTAAAAGGAGACTCTCCTGCTGCCACTCTCCCTGAAACGTTTGAAATCTTGAATTTTATTGTCCTTCCGCTTAAAAGTTACAGGAAGCCAAATAGGAGACTACTTAAATTTTCAACAAGCACAAGCAGTGTCTACACAGTGTTGGACAAAAGATCTGGCTCTGGAGTTACTTTTTACAAGTAATTTTCCTTATTTCTGATTCTGTTTTGCTTTCCACCCTGTACCTTTCAGTTCTGAGACAGTTTAATTTGCACATGCATAGGTTCCCTGCCTAGAAAAACACAGTAACCTTATTTATTTTTGCTTTAGTGTATTATTTCTCTCATAACCTATATCTAGCTCATCATTCGTGCATGAGTCCTGCACATGCATCTTTCAGAGTCTTTTCTTGTGCATGTGAAAGCCATCCCATTCAAGCTCTTGTACCCACAAAGTGGTGATAGTCATCCAA
The DNA here is from genome assembly GCA_013397795.1 of Orthonyx spaldingii. Lineage (NCBI taxonomy): Eukaryota > Metazoa > Chordata > Aves > Passeriformes > Orthonychidae > Orthonyx > Orthonyx spaldingii. The sequence continues at coordinate 2,005,169 of VZTJ01001265.1, forward strand.
AAAAAGGAAAATTCTGAGAAGCGACTGACTTTTGAGTTTTTGCACAGCCAGATGGGCTCATAAACTGGAGAATATGGGTAATCAGGTACTCAGGCTACAAACCAGCTTTTTCAGTTCCGGAGTTGGTGTAAAGATTTTGTCCATTCCTGTGGGAAGGTGGCTGAAACACAGTGAAAATATATTGTGGTGATAACATACTCTGAGAGTGCATCTCTGTTTGGGAGGTGGCAGCTGCAGTATTCAGAAAGAAAAACTCTCCAAGAGCAGTGTGAGATAGACAGTTCTTGCCACTGAGACACTTCAGTGACCCATCAGTACCTTGACCTGTTCACAGGACTAGGAAAAGGTTTGTTGAGCTGCCTGGAAAACAATCTTTTTTCAGTCTTGGTGTTTTTATGATTCCCAAAATAAAGCTTAAGCTTTTGTGGTGCATGAGTGTTTCTTTGCAAGAGGACTCTCTATCTTTGAATGAAGATAACTTTATTCTAGAAGAATGTTGATGCCTCTAGTTTATTTTGGAACACAGGCAGAGCTGCTATTTCTTTTGCAAAAAAACTTCTCAGAAAGAAAAGGAAAAAAAAACCCCCAAAAACAAAGGAAAGGGTGAAAACTCACACCAATGTGCACAAACCCCCAACATTCCAGGAACTGTCTGGAGAGTAGGATGAAACAGGCTCTGATGTGGAACCCCTTCTGCTGTTAGCTGCTGTTTGAGAGACGCTTTAACACTATAATATAGGGTTGCAAATTGGAATTGCAACACCCTGCAATTGGGCCAAGTGATGAAGAAGCACAATAACTGCCTGCTTGATCTTACCACTCTCTCTTTAATGTGCACGTAAAAGATACCGGGAGCCTTTCCAGGCATCTGTCAGGGTATTTGATGCTGTGAGAGAGGGAACTGTAGTCTGTGTGTGGTTAATGTGTGTGTGTGTGTGTGTGTTTTTTACCAGCATTTTATGTAGTGTGCTAACTACAGGGCAAAGTTTCAGGTTTTATAACAGTTGGGTTTTGTTTATTATTAAAAGCTTATAAAAATAATAATTGAAATGGTGGATTATTGCAGAGAATGCAGTTCATATGCTCTTGTCACAGGAGTTTCATCGGTAATTGGTCTTGACCTGTATGTCGTCTTTAATATTTCATTTGCTCCGGAGTATTATAACTCACTTCCTTTAAGACGATTGCTGGGCTTTTTACACAGCTAAACTTCTGTTTAACCTTGCTATGAGAATGTGACAGTAGGCTAGTTCAGACAGGTTAACATTCATTTGGTAACCAGCCTGCTTAATCAGCCTGCTTCAACCTGCAGCAAATTAAATCTTTGTGAGTTCTAGCAGACAAGTGATAAAGTCATTCTGAATTATGTATAAAAAGTAAATGGGGTATTTTCAGTGCTCATGGCAGTAAATGAAATTTAAGGCTTATGATTTATTCTTGGATTTTTGTTGAGAATGATTGAAATGTATTTTACCTTAGTGTTTTTACAGCCCAATGAGGAGAATGCTGTATTTTTGAAATGTATAATGTAAATCTTTCATTCTGTGCCCTGCAAAAACCCTAATAAGTTTTACAGGATCTAGGTGTTTTTCTGTGCTCTTAGCGTTTCATCTGACAAACCATTAGAAACATTATTTCAAACATACAGCCAGGACTATCTTCTCCACATCATTGAAAACTGCATAGCATTAAATACTTTGTCACTGCTAAAAATTATCAACTATCTTTATTTAAGAGCTACTCACATTGTGAAATCAGTCCAGATAGGTGTTAGGTGCTTCTGAAAGTCCTGTTTGTGGTCATCAAGCTCAGTTCTCCTGGACTGATGTGCTCTCCAGAAGAGACAGGAGGCTGGGCAGAAGCTTTAAGTGCAGGGATGGCACAGATGGTTCTGGTCACACAGTGGACAATTCTCATTTTTAGGCAGTACAATTAGTGCATTTTTAAATGCAATGTAGGATTGGATTTTCAAATATTCTTGCTGTGTATTTGCAGGCGTCATCATAATTCTGTCTTTCAAATGACACCAGAATTTTTCAATTTGCTGCCTTGATAATTCTTGAAAATTGAGATTTAGCCATACATCAATGGGCAAAAGTGCTGTTTCTGTTGGCACTGGCTGCTGCACATCCATCCTGTGGGCTGTGCTGACTGCAGTGTCACCAGCACTGCTTGGTTTGTGTGTCTTTGTTCATTTGAGACATGTTGTGTGCACCCTTGACATTTAAAATGACCAAAAAGGAGATGAAATATATATTTTTAAGTTGCCAGTGTGATTGTGTCTATTGCAATGTCTGCTGGTAAGATGTTCTTTCAAAATAATATTTTTTTTCAAGAAGACTTAACTGTTTTAAATTAGTTATATCAGCACTTATCATCTTCACTTTAACATTTGCATCCTCAAAGCATAGCACTGTAAAAGTTGCTGTGTACAATAACGTTTCAAACTTCAGTGCTGATTTAGGAGAAAATAACAATTCAAGGCACATTTGAGTTTGCAGTTTCATGGAGTTTGTTTTGTTGCTGTGTGCATACACCTCAATAAAACAATAAAACTTGATGTTTCCTTGAATATTTTAATGTAAGGAATCATTTTAGTTTTTCAGGCTTCTTAATGCGTGTTTAAATATTGCAGTCTTTAGTTTGAATCTCTAAATGACCTTAAAAAAAACCCCCCAACCTTTAATTGAGGCTGTGGCTCTAATGAAGGACCCTTGCTTGCTTTGTAGATGACTCTAGCGGTGTCAGGACTGACTTTTCCTTGCCATCGACTTACAGTTGGAAGAAGATCTTCACCTGTACAAACAAGGGAACAGTCAGAGGAGGTAAGGACATCATCTTTATTTGACCAGTCTGCTCCAGGAAGAAGCAGGGACACCTCTTTATTCAGTGGTCACCATCCCTTCTGTTGTCAAGTGTGCCAGTAGAATTGCATCTTTAAATAATCCATTTACAGTTCCTGCAACATGTAATTGTGACAAAGTAAGGAACTGGGCAAATGAGTCATTGAAGAAAAAGAGGAAAAACAAAGCAAACAAATCCCAGCAAAGCATCTGGCAGTGGGAGACAAGACCTTAGCTCCTTGCATTAAAATGTTGATTTTTCTCCTTTAAAGGTATGCCAAACACCAGTATAAAAGCCACCATTGTGTGGCTTTTCTCACTCTTTCTTTTGCAGTTACATGAGCTGTAGTACCATTAGATGGAAAGCAGCTTTAACTTTGGATAAAATTTGCTTAACTGTGTATGCAGAGATTCTTTAATAATGCATTTTGTCACATAATATTGCTGTCAACCAGACTTTTGTTAAAAAATACCTTTGATAATGCTGCATGAAATAGTAAAATAAAATGCAGTATATTATGTTTTTATAGAAGTATGTATTTGTCACTGTATGTATTTTGTATTTCACTGAAGATGTCTGTAATAGAAGCTTACAGTGGATCTTGGTTTTTGTTTTCATACAGCAATGCACTGATGTTCATATGGTTAGTGATAGTGATGGAGATGACTTTGAAGATGCTACTGAGTTTGGAGTTGATGATGGAGAAATGTTTGGAGTAGCATCATCTGCCTTGAGGAAATCGCCAATGAGTAAGAGTTGGGAGCTGATTTACAATTAACTGGAGGTTGTACAGCAGAGGTGAAGGCAGAGAGGTGTGATGAGTCTTCAGAATTAGAAACTGGAAATTATCTTTTGATAGGAATGGTAGAATTGTTTGAATGTCATGTCTGACGGATGTACCAAATGAAAATACTGCAGCCATAACGGGCAACTATGAAAGCATCTTCCCATGGGGGGAATTTTTTAACGTTACAATTGAAGAATAAGAATTTAACTTATAGAATAATAATTAAACTCAGAGAAATTGTGATCTCTATCCAAATGTGCCTGTAGATAACTGGATTTCCACTTCCCTGTTTTGAAAATTCTACAGATTCTATTTTTGATTAATGTTTTAGTCATTATGCTAATCAAGTTTCTCAGTGATTATTTGCCCTTAAATTATGAAAAGCATTGAGCAGGAGCAGTCAGTTACCTCCTACCTGCAGCTCTTGCATACTCTTTATTTACTTTAGGCTTGCATTAGTGTTACTACAGTAGAAGTTTTTTGACAGCAAATATATGTAATAATATGAAAAACTTTTTAACATTATCTATAGGAAGGGCTGAGCCTTTCAAGCCTTAAAGTAAGTCCAGAGTGCTAACTCTGAACAAGTGATGTATCACATTACACTGGACCTGAGGGTTTTACTGTTTGGAAAACCTGAATATATTCATGAGACCCTCTGGAAATTTCAAGTCTTTCCAAAGGTTCATAGTCAATAGTCTTTCATGAAATTTATATGGTCTCTTGGTAACACTTCAGTAGGACTGGAACATGAAATACCTATGAAGCAAACGTGTTTGCATATTGCACCCTGTTCCCGTAATGGTGCGTTTCTTTTTTTTTTTTTAATTTTTTTAAGTGCCAGAAAATGCTGAAAATGAAGGAGATGCCTTATTACAATTTACAGCAGAGTTTTCTTCAAGGTAAGCTTCGCCTGTTAACTGTGCAATTCATATTACAAACTAAGTTAAAGTTAGTAAATAATGAAAATAAAAATAAACCAAGTGTACGTATTTTCTTGCGAGATTATAGCATATTTAGACATCCTAATCTATTTTATTTTAATTCTAACCTTGCTGGAACTTGTTCTGAAATGAAATTATTTCTCAGTCCAAGCTGGAGTGGCTGATTCTTGTCTTATTTATTTTGCCACTATTTAGTATCATTGCTTAAGTGTGTAAAGGTCCAGAAGGATGATAAAGATTGGGAACAGAAAAGCTAAAACTGATATTATTGAAAAATATATTTAGAGTTGCTGTAAGAGTTTTCACAATAACGAAGTGGTTGGGAATATTGACTTTTAAAAAGCGTAGACATTCTGGGTTTTTTTAACTTTATGCTACCAAATCACACAATGGTAAACAATGGCTTGTTTTATCAAACAGGTAGAAGCTGCAAAATAATGTAAAGTTTGTGTGCCTTCTGTTTTCACTCCTGTGATGAAGTGTTCCTTTATATGTACAAGATGCATTAATTGAATTAACTTTTAAGAATGTGATAAAGAGAGGAAATAAGTTGTTATTGAAAAATTTTATGGAAAAATGAATAGAACTTAAGGTGTCTACATGTGTAAACAGAATATTTTCATGATAAATTTGTAAGGTAGTTGTTCATTACTTTGAGTTTTTGAGTGTCAGAAGACAAATGGTTGCTAAATATTTCCCTTCTGTCCTTTAGAAGTGTAATACTTCAGCTTTCTAAAGGTTTAGCCAATGCATTATATTTACAGAATATATGTAAAGGTAGAATATTGAAATTACTTAGTTTTGTAATTTTTATTAATTGGAAATTTTATCTCAAATAGATATGGTGACTGCCATCCTGTTTATTTTATTGGATCATTAGAGGCTGCTTTTCAAGAAGCCTTCTATGGAAAAGCTAGAGATGTAAGTGTGTGTTAGAACTACTTTATTGAATATAGTGGGGGAATTGGATTCACCTTAAGCATTCCATCTCTATTTTTAAAAAGCTGAGCTACATTTTGGAGTTATCCTGGTTTTATTGTTCGGGAAGAGTTGCACTTGTTCAGACTGACTAAAATACTCACCTTGGTGGTTGCTGAAATTGCAGTGAATAACTGATGCTTTCTAATCATTCAGTTGTCAAAGCTACTTTTTTCTTTTCCCCTCCTCCCTTTTCTTCCTGAAACAATGGTGTCCTAGCACCAGATAACCCTGCCTGTGAGCCTTGTGGATGACAAGTTCACTGTTGCATGTTGGTAACTCCTTTGAAGAATGGCTAATGAAATTGTAAATTGAAATTGAAAGGTCTCTGAAATACAGTGTGCCTTTTTTTCCCCTTTGTACAGCCTTTATCTACCAAGTTCGTTCCAGTACTAAGGTTTGGTTGTTTAGTTTTTCTGTACATCGAACCAGGCATCTCAAGTTTCTGTTATTCCATGCACAGTTTTAAAATCAGTATTTTAATAAAATTAGAATGGGGACAGTTTATTTAAGTTTTGGTGACTTGATTCACTAAGGAGAAACCCAAAACCCTGCATAATTAAGCAGAGATAAAGCTGAAACATAAACAAGAAAATCATGCTGTTTAAATTTACCTTTTGTTTTCTTGATAGATGTTTAATTTTAAAGTGAAGAATGTAGTTATTCATATTGGAAGTAGCATCTGTATTATGTTAGGGCTGTTCTGATAAGTGTGAGAGATATAAATCCACATTGTATAGCTGAAGTTAACACATGCTGAACACTAAATTTAGTGAATATTCCCATGTCTTTGCACAGATTTCAGAGCATAAATATATTATATATGTATATATATAGAGAGAGAGTAATTCAGTGGGAAGTATTCATTTATAATAACTCGTTAAAGTGGACCTCAATGCATGTTTAGAAGAAAATCCTATGACTTGAACAAGGAAAGGGTGTAAGTTGAGAAGTTCATTTTGTGTCATTTTGTCAGAAATGGTTGACAGTGTAATAGTGGACAAAAGCCCATTAAGAATCTTCATAAATAGCTTTATACCTTTAAAAGTTATATTAATGCAGTGCAGTTACTTAGTTTTTTGTTACTCAAAATACTTCTTGTACTACTTACACAGCACTTCTGAAATTCATGTCAGCTTACATTTTTAATATTTTGTGATGTGTTCAGACCAGGTCCTCATCACATTAAAGCTTGTGTATATATATAAATATATAAAAGATATATGTATGTATTTACAAAAGTAATAATTTTTGTTTGTGTTGTTTGGGTTGTTGGGGTTTTTTCTGAATATTGCCTTATTTTGAAAGCTCTCCCTCCCACCTACCCTGTGGAATGGCATTATTTTTATTGTAACATTCTGATTTTAAGCAAAGATACGGGAAGGTGGAAATACCATTTATTTTCCCTGCTTTTTCCTGTTACAAAGTAATTTTTTCAGTGCTTCCTTCTGGAATTCATAATTGAGGAAAGGGTTTATATTTTTATAATTGCATTTCATAAAATAATTAAATATGTATATCAGTATTTAAAAAAAGCTTAGGAGAAATTGCAACCTGTATGTCTTATCTTCTCATTTATACTATGGAGGGCACTTAATTTTACCAGGGCAACAGATGAGCTTCAGGCACCAGCATTCTTCACTTGAAGTGAGAAATTGAGTTCCAAGAGTAAATAAAAACAAGATTGAAGGTTTAAATCCTCTACTAGGCTTTTTGAACTTATATACTCATTAAATGTTTATTGGAGTGGTGGGATTACGAAGGATTTGGGCAGCTTCATCAACTGGTATATACTTAATCACTAAGTAAAACACTACATTTGATAGAGTGTTTCTCACGATGCCACACTCAATCCATCTTAATGAAAACCGCTTCAAACTGATTTAATTTGAGAGCACTTGGCAGCTTGAGTGCTCAGAGATCTTGGCCTTTTCTTGACAAATTCTCAACGCTGTCCAGAGCAGAAGGTGCACTCTACAGTTCATGTCTAGTGAGACAGCCATCAGCTGTGTTTTAAATCTGTATTGGCGATAATTTTAACCACAAAAAAATAAAAATCCCAATATATATATAAGCATGAAGCTTTTTTCCAGAAATATTTTAATGTGGGTTATTTTAAGAAAATTAACTCATGTCAGAACATGTGTTTTGAATGCAGATTATGAGTTCAAATTCTTTTCAAGAAAATAGATGTTTTCTATTAAATCTCATTGTCTTTTTGTGTGTTGGGAAGGATGGTAATTCATAGATATTCACCAAAATATTGCTTGAAAAAGAAATACCTCATAAAAAAAGTTGAGGTATCTATCTGCTGTGTGTGAGTTTTTAGTTAAGATTAACATATGTGATGGTATCTTTGAACCTTTAGAGCAATTGCTGCCACAACAATGCCAGTTTTTGGTAGGAGAGGTGGAATAAGGTCAAATATCGCTCTACTTCAAAACCTGTGTAACTCTTTAGCACAAAAATACAATACCCAAGATAGAGAGCCTTGCTTTTAGCAACCACTGTCCTTGGCCATGAAATTCCCACCTCCTCCAGCAGCCTGATAGTTCAGGGTGTTGTGTATTCATTTCCTTACTGTATATATGACAAGACAATATTTTCAGTATTTCTTTTAATGGGATCAGGAAGAGAAAGAGAGACAGAGGTTTATTAAATTATCAATTAAGCTGGTTTTTGTGAAAGTCTTCCACTATCTATTGGGGTGGTATTGTTACTAATACTTATTTAGGGTGGTATTGTTACTACTACTGGATTTTAATTGCTATGTTGAAGCTTACTGAGTTATATATGTGAATAATACTAAAGCATTTTCTTTTATTGAAGCTTATTTGTCTTTTCATTTTTATAGGTGGTTGCTACTCTTTTATTATGAGAAAGAATAAAGACATTGGCTTTGCCTTTTCAGGAGCTCTTATCTTTATATACCTCTGTCAGCTCACCTCCTGCTCCTCTCTCAACCTTTCTGTCCACTGACTTTTAATAAATATGTGAAACATCTCTCTTAGCACAGATTGGTATTGTCACCTCAATATATATTCCTGCATTCTGAAGATGAACCGTGTTTTTCTTCTCCTTGAATTCTGTCTTTTAGGTTCAATTTAGAGGCAGCACCATCCCTCTCGCATATGGGTTCTTTATTTCCTGAATACCTAGAGCAAAGTATGCTCCTTCCATCATTTGGTGTGTTCAAATAAAAGCTTTTTTTCTCCTTTTCTTTTCCATCGTGGTAGCAGAATATTCCTTCATACAGGGCTTTCTGTAGCATCATTTTTATCTGTGTAACTCAGAAAAATGTCCCTTATTATTTCAGCTAATTAAGTTTATACTGAATTTATTACAGATTACAGGTGGGGGAATTACCACTTTACGGATTCTGATTAAACATAAATAACCTGACCACTAATCTACATAGTCTGGTTGAAACTGAAGGGCAGGTATAGAAGTATAATTCTAGGTTTTCAGGAAGAGTGAAGGAGCTGCACTATGGTAAATGTCAGTACCTAAGCTCCAGTTAAGTCCCGTGTTAGTCACCATTTTCTGTCCAGTCTTGTGTGGAAAGAAGTGTGTGTGTGTGTGTGTGTGTGTGTGTTAGCAGTTCTGCCCTTTAATTTGTAAATTATTTCTAAATTTGTGGATAAGTATTGTGTAGAAATTTGTCCTACAACATACCAGCTTCACTATTTGCCTGCACACCCTTCATTTTTCATTTCTGAAGAGTATCTTCATCTTTCTTATCTGGTGGGTTGCTCCTGGGTATGGGTCTCTCTTCAGCATCCTCTGTATTTGATACTAAGTAATGGATGTTTTTTAAAATTGTCTGCCACACTCCACATTTTCTCCTCTTTTAAAGCTTGTGATTGTAGCTCTTACCCGAGTTTGGTGTTAATTACTGGATACTGTTTGCATTATGTAAGGTATCCCTACAGGTGCAATTGATTGAAATGGAGATACAACAGTATAATAGGATCAAATAGTTGGAAGATGAAAGTAGATTAAATCAGGCTTTAACACACTTCTACCTGGGAGAGTGGGTAACTGTTTGAACACCTTACCCTGGTTCCTATGGATTCTTCATCACTGAGGGATTTTTGAGATTAGATGTTTTACGGAAAAGTAAAATTACAGGAAGATTAAATTAGGACCTAGTTTGGTGATGTCTTATGCCATGTGTAATACAAAATATGGGATCGGAAGGTTACAGAGATCATCTCCTACTTTAGGAACCTGTGGGTTACAGTTTATTTCAGATCTCTTCTACAAGGTGAGATAGAGTAGCTGTGTCCAAGAGGGCTGATCCCATGAGCTCCAAGATCACCTTGGACACGTGGATCAGACTGTTCACTTCAAAGACTTAAAGAAGTACAAATATATCCCTTTCTTTATTTGAATTAGCTCTCACTGCATAAAACCTAGAGGGAAAAAATTAAGATTTTGATTTGTTAGCCTACCAGCTTGACAGAACATTCATGCCTCTAGCAGCTGTTAGATCATGAACTTTTCTGTCTCAGTCATTACCTGAACTTGTAAACTTGAAATTCAAAAATAACCATTCAGGTCTGTGTTTTTGCTGACCCTTATGACTGCATTGCTATTCCCATTCAAGTTCATATTATTTTGAGTTAGCTGAGTTATTCACAGTATTAGGAGCTGGCTGAAAAGCTTGGAAACCCAGTGATACCAATTTAGTCACCTCAAGATCTATGTTTTTTTTGCCTCAGTGATGTTTCCTTCAGCTTTGTATCGGCGACAACTTTTTTTCTAATTCTGTACAAAGTGTGTTCATTTCTCTGAAGATCAAAAATGGCTGGTCTTCAGCATGCACATACTCTGAAAAATACATGCCTTGGTGACTTAAGTTCCTCAAGTCCTAAGGCCTTTGGAAGTCCATCAGGTATTCAGTGCTTAAAACCTTTTTGCTACCTCATACCTTTGTAGGGACTAGTAAAAGTTTTTCCCTGTTGCATTTCTTTTTCTTGGTTAAAATTGCATGCCAAATATATCACTTCTGAGTCATATTTTTGAGAAATTCAGCACAGAACAGTCTAGTGCTCTATTAGTAGGCTTCTTTTGTGGAATTCGAGACTGTTGAACGGTTTTGTAAGGCTATTTTAATAGTATTGACTGAAAAATACCCAGTATTAGTAATAATAGAATCCTAGAATTTACTCTGTCTTTTCAAAGGCTTGAAATAAACACAACCAAAACTTGCTTATAAATATGTGCTGCCATGGGTTAGTAAAATAAACAAACATGAAAACAAACCCATACAACAACAACAACAAACTTCAAGCTGTGAGTCTTTTGCAATCATGCTTTTTTCCAAGGAAAAAATGCTCCCAACTTTCACAAATATTTTTCAAAATCATGTTTTAGCACTTCAGTTCCTCCTGCTACCTCTTTACAATTATATAGCAGTGTGCCTGTGCCCACCCTTAACATTTTGGATGAAGTATCAGATGCAAGTACAGTCTTTTATGTGTGATGGAGTTAAGTCTTTGCATGGTGAGATTTGTTGATGCAACAAAAATTACATTGCCTTGGGAAGTAACTCAGTGTAAACCTCCATTGTGTTGCTGCCTGTTCTGTTTACTAAAATTTGTCCCTAAATCTTTAAGCCTAAAACTGTACATATTTTGAAACATTCTGTTGTACGGAATCTCATATTTAACAGTTTCATGGGGTTGTTTCTTTGGAAGTAAAAGTGTTTCTCAAGAGCCTTTTTTTCTGTCCGCTCCCAGTGAAAAGAGGAGAGCAAAGCCATCCGCTTACCACAAAGCAGTGCCACCACAAAGGAAAGATTAAGGGTTTAGAGAGAGGTCAATGTGGGTTTTTCTCTAACTAAACACTTTCCTAAAGTTTCCTTGTGGAAAAAATAATGAAGTCATCTCAGAGTTTTTAAAGAATTTTTATTTCTTTTTCACCGTCTGCATTCGCTTGTCTTCTCAGCATGGATGTTTAATCTTTCTAGGCTTTGTGAATTGGTCCAAATGAATAAGTGGTGAGCTGTCTCTCTAGGAGCTAGAGGCTTATTCTAAGGCCCTAATCACTGAGTAAACACATCTTTGCCCTCCCTCTCTTACAACTGCTATATAATAGTCGAGATTCTAGCACAGTAACCTGGATATTGCAGGGATCGACGCTTTGAAATGCAGAACGGCTGATCCTCAGAAACAGACAGTGCCTGATCTCCCCTGCCTCTTTCTTCTTTTTAAATTAAATATCACCACAGAAATGCTGTTTTATTGCATGATATTGTGCATCAGTGCCCTGGATTTTCAAGTTTAGTTTCAGTCAACATTGTTGGCTGCACTTATATGGATCTCTGCATGTTGGGCTTATTAATGGCCCTTCCTGGCACATGTGTACGTGGTTCTGAAGAACACTTAAATTAAATTAGACAGACAGTAATGCAAATTACTAATCCTTTTCCCAAAGTCGAATGTTCAAATGTTCCTTCTATAAACAGTCATTAAATTTTATCCAAAGCCAGAATATGAGGCGAGAGCCATACAGGGTTTTTTTGCAAAGACAGCTTGTCTCAAAATTGCATCCCATGTCTTGCTATATCAATACACATCAATATCTAGGGTTCAGTGTTACTTCTGATGAAGAGATTTGAAATTACTTTAAATAAAAGTCTGAAAATAGCACCATATCATCTCAGCAAATATGTTCAAGTACTATTTTAAAATAAAGTAAGTCATTTATATGGGTATGGGAGAATGGAAAGCTGTAATTTTCTAAATTATATTTATAACTCATTGAATGTCAGTTGCAGAATCACAGTGCTTAGCTAGCTCATAGTCTTTCTGTATTTTTGCAGCCTGCTGTCTGTATTTGCATACATACAGAGTTGCTTTCCAAAAGGTGGTCTGAGATTTTCATAAGGACACAGCTGCTGGCAGTGAAGCTCAAATTTTACTTGATAGGGTTCCAGAGGAACAGCACAGAATATTTTGTTTCAAGAGACCATGCACACCATCTCAACATGTAGTGATAGAATTGTTAAGGTTGGAAGAGTCTTCAAAGACACCGATTCCAGCCATTAACCCAGTGCCCACCACCAACCCATGTCCCCAGGTGCCACATGCACGCCTTTTGAACACTTCCAGGGGTGGTGATTCCACCACTTCCCTGAGCAGCCTGTTCCAATGCCTGGCCACCTCTTCAGTGAGGTGAAGTGTGGACCTCCCCACATCACTTGGCTGCATGGAGAGCTGACAGAACATCTGACATATTGAGCTACAGCTTTTGGGTCTGTAGGCAGCTGTATTGTTACTTATTCGCTTGCCTCTTTATTTGGCTGCAGAGGTGGTGTTAACAATGCACTGTCATTTTCTTCAGGTTATTTGTAATTTTTTTTTGTGGTAGATGCTGTCCTATCAAGAGGTGTGTTCCTTGCTCAGGGAAATGTTCCACATGTTATTTTTATTGGGCAGCAAGCTGAGAAAGTTCTTTTGTTTCATAGGTCTGTTAAAAAGGTTTTTGTTTTTCATTCATTTCATATGCTAAGCATTTAATATATTTTATTTTAGTACTCAAAATATTAGGAAGCATTGAGAATATTAAAATTTCAGCAAGGATGGACCATTTGACTTGAAATCTGATGCTTATTTTTTGTGTGTGCGTGTTGAGGTACTTGTCACCCTTGATAAACCCCATTGTGGGTGCTAACACACAAACCTGCAGCAGCAACCTGAAATTGCTAAATTGCCTGAGGAACGTTTCACTCATCTCTTCTCATGTCTTTTCCAGAGAAAGCTTCTTGCTATCTACCTCCACCACGATGAAAGTGTACTAACCAACGTCTTCTGCTCACAAATGCTTTGTGCTGAATCTATTGTCTCCTACCTGAGTCAGAACTTCATAACCTGGGCATGGGACATGACGAAAGAAGCAAACAGAGCAAGGTAAGGCTCTTTGGACTCTGAGTGGGGCAGCTTTTCTCAAGGAAGGCCCTTATCTCTGGCTATCAAATCTTTTGGTGCTTAATATCTATTTGAACTAAAACTTCATGCTCATTCTCAGCTGATCAATGAAGCTGTGCTGGCTGACATTCATTGAGAGTTGGACTGGCCTTGTGTTCATCACAAAGTGACTTCTTATTCCTGTGCAGGAAAAAAGAATTGGAGAAATTATTTCGGGTTTTTTTTTTAGTTTATTTTCAAACATGATTCTGTATTCAATTGTGCCTTCACAGATTTGCATTACAGTGCAATAATATTACATGAAATTAATTGTGTGCATGTTGGTGTAACTGCATGAGAGCTGTCTGGAGTAGTAACTATTGTTGTTAATGAAAATCTTATTTAAAAAATAACATATATGTGATAACTTAGTACTAAGAACAGATTATGCAAAAAGTTAAATGCTTGCAATTCATATGAACATTTTTGAAATACAGTTTTCTTACAGAACATTCCTTTGGTAATGTTCGGATATTTTAGTTTTAATACAATAAAGGTTTTAGTATAATAAAAGCTGTCTTATGTCTTAGAGAGGCCATCATTTTGCTGATGAGTAAAGAAATTAAAACAGTAAATTCCACCTCCTTCTACATCTTCCGTAGATTACCAACAAATTTTCTTAGTGTTATGCTAAGGCCTGTCTCTTCTTTAGCTATTGATCAGTTGATCATGATCTACTGAAAACGGTAGTAGTAGTAGTAGATTTAGAAATCAGACTGCTTTGGTTCTCTAACTTGGACCTTATTTCATAACCTTTATTTACTCAGAAAATGACTGAACAGTGTCTTGCCAGGATAACATGCTATGTATATTTACTATAATTAGAAGTATTCTGACTTCTGACTGAAAGATGAAACAGTCATTTGGCCTGGAATGAGGTTGCCACTTCTTTACACAATTCCAGTGATTATTGAACAATGAAAATTACGCATTTATGTTTCTTTCTCTTGTGGATTATTAGAATAGAGCATTTATGCATTTCTAGTCTTCACTTTGTGAATTATATTTAATATTGCTTTACTGAAGTGACCTTGGAGAATGGAACAATCTCTTTTTCTGATGCACTTTTTAAATGACACTTGTGTTTCTCAGGAATTCCTCACTTGACCTTCTGCATTTTGTCATTGGAGGGATCAGCAGCAATGTTTCTAGTTTAAGCTATCCTAGAGAAGTGTAAAAGGTTATGGAAAATAGCAGTTATGAAAACAGATTAAAAGTTTCTAAAAAAGAAAAAAGTAAGAGAGGAAAAAGAAACATCTAGGTTCTTTCATGGGACCAAATACGTAGACTGGGAAGTTGCTTAAGTCTTTTGGTATTGCCATTCATGGGCAGTAAGGAGCCTCCTCCTTTTCTTTTATCCCACAAGTTGGTGTAGAAGGAAACACTATTTCTAAACCATCTGTAGTGGCTAAGTTCAGTTGACTACCTGCTGTTCTATTGTCTGCTTTTCTATTTAATTCTCTAGTTTCTTTTATTTTACAATGACAAAAAATTGCAGTGTAGTTTCTTTTGAAAAACTGTGTTTGAGGGGTTTTTTATGACTGACGATCAACAGCCATGTAATTGCTTTGTTGTGTTTTACTAAAGAAATCTGTTAAGTAGCACAACTTTGATACACTAGTAATAAGAGTTTGCAGGTTACACAGACACCTGTGGTGACCAAAGCGACAGAAGCTGCTTGTTAGAAAGAGCCTGTACAGCTGTGTCCTATTAACTCCTTATGACACTTCTTAAAACACAAAATAAAGGGCTTGTTTAAGGCTTTATAGCTGCTCTCAATGAACTGACTCACCGATTGTGCTGGACGATAGGGATGTTAAGCCTTCTTTTTTTGCTTTCTGTTAACAGCAACAAAGAAACTGTCATATTAACAGTGAGGTCAAAAAATAGTAAGGGGTAAACAAGGCATGCTGGCTCGAATTAGAATAATTTCTCAGTTGTGTTTATTGTCACATCCTGCTCCTTAGATTATGATTTCTTCAGAGGGGGCATGATTCTTCCTTCTCCCTTTGGGAAGTGCCAATGTACTGTGGCATTCCCATAAATAAATGCTTAGTCCCTCTGTTTAATCACTGCCCTACGTGTGACACAGTGACAGTGGTCTTAGAGCCCATTCTGTTCTGTATCTCTGTGAACACAGTTAAATGTAGCTTTTTATTTGAAGAGTGAGAAGACTACAGCAGCAACAACAGGAGGAACTGGGTTTTGCCTGCTGGTGCAGCCCAAGAGCAACTCCTTTATGCTCTTACAATTGCATTGTAAAAATGCTGGAAAAGCCAGGGTGGGACAGCAGAGGAATCAGGCCCACTTGATTTACAGCAGTCAACAGGGACACCTCAATGTCAGTAGTAAAAGACATGGTTTCAGTACTGCAGAACAGCATGAATAATTTCAAACAGGTATAAAGACTATCCTTGCATAAGCCAAAAAGTCTTCTAAGTATTCTGATCTATGGATGTCATTCTGTTCCAAAATTAATTCTAGTAGTTGTTTGCATTTTTCTCGTTAACAAAATGGGAGTGCATCCTGAACACTGTAGAACAAAACCAGCTCTAAGATCTTGTCATTTTCCTCAATTTTTAAGGTGTTTGTCAGCTGACACTGATACAGAGATGTACTTTAAAACCCGCATTACTTTACAATAGGAATTTCTTCTGGAATCTCTCAATCTTCAATATCCATTCCAACAGATTGAAGAGAGGCTGTAGGTAGGAGTAAAATGCTGTGTGAGCACTGGGTACCTGCTAACAGTAGTGCCAGAGCATAAGCATTGCAACTTTGGGAGCCAGATGTTAAAAAATTTCTCTCTGCAGCCACCCAGGAGTGTCACTTTGTCAAAATGAAGAAGTCTGGTTAATACAGTTAAGGGAAAGTTTTGTTTTGGCTTCCATGGATTTTAATTGCCTCTGACATCAGGTTAGCAGTGAAGGGAGCAGTTACTTTGAGTAAGTGCTGTGAATATGAATTTTTTCATTAATCATACTAAAATTATAATAAAGGGAAAATAAGATAGTCTTAATTTAGGAAAAGAATGTGGTGTTTTTATAATACTGTTAAGGAACATACATGAAATCTATATCTCCTATAGTTTAGACTTCAGTTTAGTGAGCAACTCTTTGAAATATTCTTATGATCTGTTCCTGATCAAAGGAGGAAAAAGGCCACAAAGCTACACATATATGTCTAACTTTAGCTCTTGTTATATTCCACTCAATTTGAGGTGAATTGTGAGCTTAAAAATCACTGTTTCCCTTCAGTTGCTTGCCGTGAAGATTGCTACCATGCCCCTTCAGACAGCAGAAATATGGGGGGAGGTGTCAGGGTGGTGGCAGTGGGGTTTGACTGCAGTGGTGCTGGCAGTTCTGGCCCTGCCATTTGGCCCAAGCACGCAGCTGCTTTGGGCCATCACTTGGGCTGAGCAATTCCTCAGGTTTCCAGAGGGATTCCAGGATAGACAAGCAGGAGAGCCAGACATGAACAGCTCTAGTTCTGGCACTTTTTGACTTCAAAGAGTTGAGTCAGTACCGTTGTTCTAATATAATTACGTGCATGAGAGTTGTATATATTTATGCAAACACACAGCTACCTGGTTTTGTTAATTTATTAATATGCATTAATGTATTTGTGTCCAGGAAAGATGTGTAGTGATACATATACATACACATGCACACATACCTTATGTTTGTACATACAGTATTTACAAACACAGATAATGCATAATATTAAGAGCTTTCCAGCACACATGAGTGTTTGCAAAAAAGCCAAAACCATAACACAGTGACTGAAAAATCTGTAGCAGCTCTTTAGCTTTTGATATCATTGCCCTTGGGCACCGTATTTCAAAGCATTGCCAACTTTGCTCTGCTCTGATGACAGGTACTTGTTAGTTTTAATGTTCAAATGATGGTTTTTCACTTTGCTCAAGATTAGGAAGGAGTTAATTCACTAAAGTGCTTCTCAGCAGCAGGTTGTCTTCACCTGCAATTTCCGTCTTCAAGTAATTAGCCATATTCACAGTTGCTGACCCTTAATTCTAACCTACTGAATGATGCATGCCTGGATGAAGACCAGTTGACCATATTACTCCAGCTCCCCAATCCCATTTGATCCTTCAGCAAATATATTGCAGGTGTGGGGTCTGTGAGAGTGGGAGGAGGTGAGTTAATTTCTCACTGCCTCTTCAGGAGTGACCACAGATTCTGTATATGTTGCTTGCAAAACTGTTGGATGTGTTCTTTAGGCACTAAATCCTTAACAGGTTTCACGGAACAGTGTGAAAACCTTTTCTATTGTATTCTGCAATTTTTTATTTAATTTACTTTAATAGCAATACAGTGCCAGTCAATAAAAACAGGTCAGAAGTCTAATTAATGTTTTAAAAATAAAGGTTCTTAAACACCAGGCGAGTTTGTCATTTTCTGTGTGGTTTGTTTTGAGGAGGAAGAGGAAAGAAGGTGAGGAGGAAACCCTTCTGTTCCATGATTACATCCCACCCGCTCATTTTCTCCTTTTCTCCTTTGCTTTTGATTTTGGTGGCGGTCTTAACAGAATGTCAAGATCAATTTGCAGCATGGTTTAACTCAAGGTTTGCATTCTGCCAGCAGCAATTGTCCTAACGAACAATGCCGTGTGTTCTTGTAACTTCAGAAGCTTTTAGAAGGCTCATGGCAAGGGCAGCATCTAATGACTTTATTAGTGTAGGGTTTCAAAATGGGCTCAGTAATTGTTCGCATCTCTTTGTCATTTAGTCATAATTACTGCATTGCATTGTTCAGGGTTGCACTTGTGAATAGTTTCCTAATAGCACTGAAAGGAAGGGAAAAAAAGAAAAGGATAAAAGGTGATTGTCTCTTTAGATGGAGAACAAAACGGCCTGTATATAGATGATGGTTAAACTGTTTATTATACACCCACCAGAAAAGGTAAACTATCCCTGCTTAAATATTTATGTGCTTCAAGGTAATTTCATGTTAGTAATCTAAAAATGTCCCAATTTGGAAAACTAAAAATCAGCAGAGAGTGCATTTTGATCTGGTCATGATTAGGAAGATATGGATGTCTATAATATTCAACTATAAATAGAAAGCAACCTCTCTGATGTTGTCAAGGTTTTCAGTGCATCAGTTTATATGCCTTTAGCAATGTTTTAAGGTCATCTGAGGAAAATAGTTATTAAACTTAAGGAATTAATTAAGCTGATACATTTGTAAGCATATGTTTAAGTCCCCACTATAAAACAGAATGTCAAAAAATGTTCTGAATCCCACTGTACTCAAACTATAACCTAGCTGATTAAGCTTGTTGAACAGAAAAGGTGAAAAAATAAAACTTTTTTGTGTCCTGTTCAAAAGAAGTGAAGGCAGAAGAACAGGTGGCCCAGACAGATTCATTGGACTGTTTTGGGGAAGGATCTGGTTGTATTCTCTTACTGCGTGGTTCTTCTGATGTATTTGTGCAGTCTTTCCTCCAGTTTGGAGACTCTCATTGTATACATGTAAAATACAATACCTTGCAGAATTGTGTTTTATTTGTCAGGATCGTTCTTTGATTTGTGAAGATTAATCTGAATTCTCTGACTTACAATGGGCTTGTAGCTTCTCCCACTTCACCAGCATCTGTAAAGTAACTGCACATACTCTCTGTTCTTATCTAGGCTATTATTAAATCTGTATATTAAAACAACCTATGGCAAGCCTTGGATATTCCTTAGGAGATCATACAGTACATGATAGGTGATGGTGCAAGTGCATCTTGTGTGTTCTGTTCTTTGTGTAGTGTTCTAGCAAGAGGTCGAGGTATATTTTATTTATACTTTCACCAGTGATTTTGCCTGGTGTCCAAGGGTGGATTAATGGGTTTCTAGAGGGCTGTGTTTTACACTGAATGAGGTTATGAAGTACTTCTCTGATCTGTTTGAACCTTGCAGGATGGGAATCAGATCTTCCATATTCCAGGAAGAGACAGGTAACCCACTTGTAGGCTTTACTTTTGCATAAAGAAGAAGTGGATAAATTCATTCTTTTTAACATCTAAATCTGACGTTTAGCATGTGGGTACTGAAGAGGATACCCACATAATTTGATCTAGGCCGCTTTGTACATCTTTAAAACATGCCTTGTGTCTGTTGCTCCTTGGGTTTGAGTCAACAGTGACCCTACCAATGTGGGTAAGGCAGTAACTCTGTATTATGGAGACCAAGATTATTTTAATATGCCAATTCAGGACCTCAGCTCTTACTCCTTCAAAAATGTAAATACCTAATACAAAAGTGCTATTTTTGCATTAACATTTTAATGAGTCTGATGTTGACTTTGCACATTATATAATTATTATTAAAAATAATCAGAAATCTTGCATATCTAATATTCGTAATTGTTTTCTTCATGCTCAACAAAGAAGTAACTTTTTTCCAAACCCATTTCTGAAATGTTAAAGGCTCTTTAAGGCTGGCTTTCAGAATTATCTGGTCATAAATAAATCACTCTTTTTTGACCAAGAATTGTCCAGGTCGTGTACTAAAAGGGAATAGCTCTTTTAGAAGAGATAGTCAGATTTTCTGCTGCTGCTGCTTTTTGAGGAGGACTTTAGGTTGACATGATACACAGAAAACATCTCCAGTGCAGCCTTTCTGTTCTGTTAAAAAGTCATTTGCAAGAAGCATAGGGAGCACCGTGTGCCAAAGGGCCTCATTTTAGGAGGAAACTTTTCCAAAGTCTTCCTTCCAGTGTATAAAAGTAAAAAGTAACTTCAGGAATTTGTATGAGTAAGACTGTAACAAATAACCAGATCTCTGTTATTTCTCTTCATACAGAAAGTAGGGATATTTTGATCTAAAATACTATCAAATTTTTAATATTTATTTTTAATACATTTTCCCATACATTTGAGAGCTGAGTTCTCTCTTTGTGGAAAAGAATGACCTTAAGTGCACTAGACATTTGCTAATATAATTGTTAAGTAACCTTGAGATGCTGGGGAGAATGTAAGAAAAGCAAAAGCCAAGGAGAGCTTGCAGCAAAAGTGCTGCGGTTTTTAAAGGACATGCAGAGAACTCTCATTGCTCAGAGTCCTCAGTTCTTCAAAAGTTCTTCCTTTAATTTCTCTACAGTTCTTTGTTTCTTTGTACGTTCTTTCTCTGCTAGGCAGGAGTAAGAGTGGCTTTGAACCAGTTCACATTGGAAAATGCAACAATGACAGTTCGAAGCCAAGGAGTGCCTCTGCCCTGTGCTCCTTTTAGGAACTGGGCACCAGAGATCTTCCTAGCTTACTAAATTGTTTAAACTGAAATATTAAAGAAACATTTGCATTTTTCTAAAGTATTTACTATCATAGTTTTTTTCCAGATTTCAAAGAATATTGAGCTCTGAGATCAACAGTTTTGATGACCAGCACTTTGGCCAGAAATGGCCAATTTTGTTATTAAAAATTAAAAGCTGCATGTTTTTACAGAAACATATTATTGCTAAACCCCAGCATCTAGAGAGTGGTACATAGCATATCTGAGATCAGGAGCTGTGATAGACCACAGGCTTCAGACTTAAGTTGTAATAAGTATTTCCAATGGGTTTGAGACTCAATAATAATTAAAATTTTTTCAGTAGATTCTTAAAGCTATTATTTTGTCATAATTGCATTCTAGGGTCTTTTTTCTAAAGTAATATTAAATAAATTACTACATTGGCAAAAATTAATTAAAAATAAATACAATTACCAAAAAAACTATGGCAGGAGTGTATTTTGATATAAGGCCTTACATATTAGCTACTAGGAAATGATAACATTCTTCTTTGGAAAACTTATGTGCCACGAAGATGATAACTTCTCACACAGATTATCTCAAAGTGCATGTGGAGGGATAATTGCTGTGCAGGGACCAGCAACTCCCCCAAGCAACATCTTTATGGCACCAGAATAATTTTTCCTTTTGCCGCTTTTAACTAAAAAGTGAACTGTGTCTAAGCATTAATGCCTGCAATCTACAGTTTTAAAGCTTCACTAGTTTGTAAATTTTTTTTAGTTTGTTTCTGTCTTTGTCAGGCCATGGTCAGTGTCCATGTTTATGCTGTAGCTGTAACTGCTGGTTTCATTGCTAGTGAGTCATGAAAGAATTGGCGCTGCCTGCCAGAACTGTTACTTTTCTTGATGAACTTTATTCTCGTAACCTTTGAGATTATTTTTTAAATGGGTTTTTACTTCATAAAATACTTTCTTGCCTTTCTCCTACTTGTCCCTCCTTGAATATTTTTGTAATTTAAAAATAAAAGGACAAGTAGGGTGCTCTTTGCCCTCCCTTTCTGGCAGAATTCCTCTATTTCCACTGTTGGTTGGAGATCACAGTAATCCAGTGCTGTGGAAAACCGTTTTCCCTGGAGGGACATCCGTCCCTTTGATGGGCTCCACAGGCACTACTTTTGGCAGCTCTGGAGATGTCACTGAGAGATCTGGCACACTTCTGTTTAGATGAAAGTAAGAAAATGCTTTGTTAGTGATGTACAGAGTAAAATACTGGTTATTGCACCAAGTTATTTTGGTCCTGCTCACTTCTAACAGTAAATATCAGCACAGAGGGGAGGGGTTTTTATCTTTAATTCTGGTTATGAATCAGAAAGTTAAAAGGTCTGCAAATATAGAATCATTAAAGGCAGAAAAGGGAAAAAAATTCATTAATGAAAATTCAATTCTTACCCATCTAGCAAAATGAAGGGATGTGTTAAGACTAATTGCCACTGACCTGGCAAAGAGCAGCTCTGTGGCTGAGTGGCCACTGGTGAACTGGACTTGAACAGTGCCAGTTTTGGGGATTGCTGCTGCCTCTCTATTCAGTGTTGCATTGTTTGACCACCTCCACATTTTTGTTGACTTCACCATTTTTTAGTTCAAAAGACAAGCAGGGTCTTACTCGGTTCCAGAGGGAAGGATGTATTCTGATATTAGTGAGGTGTTCCTGTGTGTCCTGAGGGCACACACTGATAACCACCAGGTGGTCCTTCATCCCCCACAAACATTCTCATCACAGCTGCCTGTGCTGTGAGCTGCACAGTGGTTATTCAGTGTTGGCAGTGCTGGGAAGAAGAGTTGTTTCTCATTCCTCCCCCAAGAAAGTCTGTGGCATTCGCGCCAGAATTGGCATGAGCTACTCTTATGTCTCGTACATGAGCAAGCTGGGCAGTTTGTGACAGCAGCACAGGAAGGGAGGTGATTGGTAAGAGCAGGACAGATGGCACGCAGTGGCTGTAAGAGGTGGCACCAAGAAGGAAAAACCCACCATGAGGGGAGATTTTGACATCTGGCAGCTGTTCTGCTGGTACTCACCCCCGAAAGTGTGTGTGCCCTTACAGCAGCCTGGGATGACGCGTCAGCTCCTGAAGCCAGGGAGCTGAATCCAGCTTGGATTATAGAGGACCCCAAGGTGACATAACCATTTAGGTTCTATATAGTCAGCCAAAAGTCCTGCATATAAAAATTCACCTCCCAGAAAAAAGTTATACAATCTTCTTAACATACTGAAATACTTCATTCAGAATTCTCTGCATGCAAAACCTATACCTATTAAAAGCATATTTTGGGACTGAGTTATGGGTTAACTAAATACAGAATAGATTTAAAAAAAAAAATTAACAAGCCAACACCTTTGACTAGTGCAGCTGGTACTGTAAGAGTCTCTTTAGTTTTCTTCCTTCTAGCATTACTCTCTACAGCACTTTTTCACCTCCAGCTAAATATTTTCTTTTTCCATGAAGCTTTTCTTCTGTGGTGTGTTGAAGGTTGTTAAACAGTTGTAATACACAAGTCTTGGGAATTAAGTTCAATTGTCCACTGTCTTTATTGCTTCCAGGAGTGAAACCTTGAACTCACACAAGTTGTTTTGCTGTGGAAGATCACCACTGACTTCTGTGAGGCCAACATTTCACTTACCTGTTCCACCTTGAAAGGAAAACATCAAAACCCATTATTTATCTGAAGAGTTGATGTGTCCAGACTTTACAGACACTATTTTATCCTTACCAGATGTTAAGTCTCTGTGTCGCTGTTTCTGATACTGCAGAGTTTGTTCAGCTTTTTGATGTCTTCTTTGTGTGTGATTGTTCTGAGTTGCAAAATACAGAGAATCAAGGAGTAACACTTATGGCTTTGATTCACTTGCCACCCCCACCCATTGCCTTCCATCCAACTCCAGCCAAATTCTGTCTGAGGAGGGTTTTTTTAGTCCTTCAGGTGCCTCGAATAAACCCAATGCTCTACTTGTCAGACTTATCCATTTTTAGCCATTTTGTTGGATACAATATATATTGATTAAAAAATTTAGTATTTTGAATCTTTTCAGGATCTTTGAGAAGAAATTACTTGGAGCACTTGACATTTTAATGCAGTTTGTCTTTTCGAATAGATCTGGCTTCTAATGCATGTGACAACGGGACTTTGCTCTTCAGTTAGAGCATACATTTCAGAGTAGTTGTTACCTAAAATATTATCATAAGGCATAAGAAAACACACGATTTAAGTTGCCTTTCATGAACATAATTAAGAATTAATAAGCCTGTACCAGTGGCTAGTCCTCAGAATTTCCACTGTTTTGCCTTTTGTGACCCGTGTTATTAAAAGTCCATTATTTTTACAGACTTTATTAAATTGGATCTTATTAAAGCATTCTATATTTGCATTTG
This sequence comes from Orthonyx spaldingii, assembly GCA_013397795.1. Taxonomy (NCBI): domain Eukaryota; kingdom Metazoa; phylum Chordata; class Aves; order Passeriformes; family Orthonychidae; genus Orthonyx; species Orthonyx spaldingii. Next base: position 2,029,359 of record VZTJ01001265.1, read on the forward strand.
GTCTTTCATAATTCATTATTATTATGACATTTACTTTTTACCATCAGATCTGAAAACATATCATAAGCTACCCTTTTCTCTTGAAAGAAATGCTAATTTCAAACAGTCCTTTAATGGAAGAGAAAAGCTTTATCAGTTTTTTCATTTATTCAAGATCGTGTTAAGAATACTAATGTTAGACTTCTGTATGCTAATATCTAAGAGCTTTTTTTGGTCAAAAGCTTAGAATTATTGTTTTTTAGACCACACTGCTAAGTATGTCACTGGCAGGGCACTAGTACAAAAGAAAATACAATTCTGAAGTACCGTGTTTTAATTCTGTGGCTGATAAAACCAATTTCTTGATGTTTCATTATTGAATTATGCTTTTCTAGGAAATCTAGTATTTTTATACTTCACCATGTTTATTAGATTGTTGCTCTACTTAGTTTCTCTTTAGAAGTTTTTAACCATTGATTTAGCATGATTATTTTGGGGGTAGTTTTGAATTACAGTCTTCATAGTGTAACAGGAAATGGAGTTCTCCATCAAATAAATCACTGTCCCAAGCAGTTGTTAATTGTTTAATTTAGACAACCTGGACCCTATCATATTTGTAAATATTGTAATAATTTAGTCATAGAAAGAGATAAGGGGTTTTGGAACTGAATACAGAAGATGTTAAACAGTAGGTGACATGGAATTAAATGGCTGAATTTAGCATAATTATTTTTTAAACATAACTTCAAAAACTCCTCTATAATGTTAACTATTTTTTTTCCCCCACAAGGTTTCTGACGATGTGCACTAGACATTTTGGGAGTGTTGTAGCCCAAACAATTCGAACTCAGAAGACAGACCAGTTTCCACTTTTCCTTATTATTATGGGAAAACGATCATCTAATGAAGTGTTGAATGTAATACAAGGTACAGTTCTCACTTGATATTAAAAGTATTCCTTGTGTGAGTATTGAAATTGTTACAAGAGATCTTTGCTATTTCTCTTTTAACATGTCCAGAATATGAATTTATTGCACAAAACACACTTTCAATTGCCAGCATATAATTATCTGCTACTCATAAATGTATTAATTAGCATGGTGTTAGAGATTGGAGTTGCCATGACTGTAGTAAAATATAGTTTTCTTTTTTTTTTTTTTAAAGTGGAAGCTTAATTTCCTAAATAAGGAGCTACACCTGGTTTTCCAAATTTATATCCAGATACATTCCTGATTTCCAAAAGATTTTGGCCGCACTTTTTGCACAGTGCCAGAATGCATTTGGTTCTTTGTGTGTCATTCCTTGTTAATACCTGGGCTCCTTGGAATATTTGGACATGAGTTGCTATTTCATACCTGCCTGCAGCGTCGAGACCCCACATCAGATCAGGATTTAAGTTCCTAATATAACCTCATATAAATGAAGCTTTCTGGCTTACATGAGCAGTTCTTTGTGGTGTAACCATTCCTCTGATTTCACTGACAGCAAGATGACTTAGAAGTGCAGTGTTGCCCTTTGACTGCTGTTCTCAGTAACTCTTCAAATTAGAGCACATCAAAGAATGGCTGCCCCTCATTTCTTCTGCTTTCTCCACAAGTTTGCCTTCATGGCACTGCGTCCTCATTTTTTTATTGCTTATATCTAGCAATCTTTATTGTAATCTCCTTATTTTCCTGAGGAAATTCAACCTCAGGAAATGCTGCCTTTTGCAGACAAACATTAGTGTTTCTCTCTGCATTTAGGATTAATAATTTTCTTGAGGAATCTGCAGTGTTCCTTCCTGTGGACAAAATGGTTAATTTTTGGACTGGTTTTGTCTCCTCAGTGCAAGGTGGAGCACAACACTAATTCATTATATGAATGCCTGTCACTTGTGTAGCTTCATACAAACAGTTTTGTAAACAGCTTGGTTTTCTGACTCTGCAGTACAGTTCAGAACCTTTGCCATCCCACTGAAGTCAGTGGTGCTACTGACTTAAATTATTTAACTGCTTTAGCAACAATTCAAAGTCATGATACAATGCAGCTTTATATTATGAAATGATCTAGATTATTTAATTGGATTCATTACGTTTTGATGATTTGTCAGGTTTTCTGCAACCTCTTGCAGTGAACTAAAGCGATCACCTATTGTAGCCTTACTTAAATTTATCCTTTAACAAAAATCAAACTATCTCTGCTTGTTATTTTCCCAGGAATGGGGACACTGGTGTCTTTTAACAATACTGCCCCAAATGAATGGTAGTCTCTGAAGTCCTGCGTGTTGTAGCATATGGGATAACATTTTCTGCGAAGGTAGCAAACGTTAGAAATGGGAACAATGAGGGCCTTTCAGGGCTGGGCGAGAAGGCATGTTGACAGAAGAGATACAACAATATGGAAACCTAAGACCCCAGTGGCATTTATTGAAATGCAGACTGTCTAAGTTTGCTTTTGATTTTTATTTTTTTCCCGGAGTTGGAAACTATGGGGACAGCCTTGTTTTCTTTAGTGGTACTTGTTCTGCTGGGGTCCAACAGCTGTTTAGGCTGGCAGATGTTAAGACTTTATAGTTTTTGACCATTTCTCATGGTTTAAGACCTTTTAACTACTATGACAAAGGGCTTTAATGGGTAGTCTAGTCTTTAGTTTAGAAAGAGAAACCAAAGAATGCATCTTAGTAGGAAATGAGAGTAATCTTTCAATCTTATTGAAGACTGGAGGCATGCTAGAAGTAAAAAATGGGGAAGTTTATTTTCCTATGTATGTGTTCTATTTCATGGTACACACATGGATGACATACTTTTCCACTTCATTAGCTTTGCAAGTTTTTTGAGAAGTAAAAACACTGAAGAAAATATACTATTTGAAATTTTATTACTAGTTATACCCAGATAAAATGTGTGCACACACATCCATTCAATCATTGTATTCTGGGTATTTCCATTTTTTTAAATCAATCCACTTGGATGCTGCTGCCAACGTCCCACCTTTTGTTGCCTGACTAAGCAGTTGCTTCAGTCTCCCTGGGAATTCTAAAACTGTAAAATTGATTTCACATAAGCGAATCCCACATCTACTGCTTTCCTTTAACATCAGTGACTAAAAGACAAAATAAAGTTAATTTATGCAAGCACAAAAGCAATTTTTCAGATTTGCACCACCTGAAATTTTAACCTATGATCAACATTTGTAAAAATAATTTAGAATTTTCAGTAAAAAGGCGAACTGAAAGCATTCTACTGAGATATTTGCATTTTCTACTCTTGTCTCTTTTTTTAAGTCTGGCTATTTCTTGTGGATTAATTCTAAAATGACTTCTTTTTTGTTTAATAACTTTAATGAAATGAAGTTCAGCTATCTTTCTTTGTTGCTAGGTAACACAACAGTGGATGAGCTAATGATGAGGCTGATGGCTGCAATGGAGATCTTCAGTGCCCAGCAACAGGAAGACATAAAGGATGAGGTGAGCATTAAAAGTTGCTGCAGATACCTCCTGGCTTCCACTAATCACTGGCAATGTAAATTAACCAGATGTTTCTTTAGGCAGTGGAGCTGGGTATGGTGTGTTTTAGTGTCTCTTCCATTGTCAGAAATTAGAAAGGTAAAGTCTCCTTTGTGTATTTATTTGGGTCTCTCAAAACAACTCCTCCTTTTTGGTCTTGTCATTTTCAGTTTCTTTCCTTGTTCTGAACATTAGTCACCAGTGACTGTTTGCATCATAGTGATATTATAGAGCTTAATATGCTCATACAAGGAAACAACAATCAGATTTTTTCCCAATGACCAGCTCCAAGTCATAGGTAGAAAACAAAAATAGATTAATATATCTTAAATGTGTCTGTTTAAAAGGGGGCTGAAACCAGCTTTAACCAGTATACCAGTACATCATTCAGAATGATGCAGAAGGCATAAATGATGACACGACTCCTCAAAACCAATGTTTCAATTACACGGAAGCAGACACAGTGAGTTGTACAGCTGAAAGATCTTTATCTGTTACTCTATAAATTGAGAGTGACATTTGGAAGTAATGAAGTACTTAGGAATTTATAATAATAGGTGTGTTGCCATTCAAGATTATTCTTATCCTGTTGTATAGACATTGATTGACAATAATTCACTAAACACATTCTTCACATTTAAGTCTTGTATCTCATTAGTACAAGATTTACTGACTATAATATGCAGGCACAGTATCTGCACAATATCTGTCATTCACTTTTTCTTCTTTATTTATGCTACCTGTAATTCATTGGGAAAGAAATTGACTTTAATTTTGTTAATACTGAACACAAATTTAAATACAAGGATTACAACAAAAATCCAAGGCACAGTATAACTGAATTTTTTATTGCATTTTAACAGGAGTGTGTTGAGTATGCGAGTTTTTTTAATGTTTTAATAAGAAGGTAAAATTTACATCACAGATGAACTTCAAGAGAGGTTCAGAATTAAAAACTGTAAAAGCTGGTAAAAAGGAAGAAAACTGAGGGAAACAAAAGCATACAAAGACAGAGAGATAAGAGCAAACAAGGGATAGCAGAAGGAACTAGAAGTGATAGGATTGGAACAGAGTGAGGAACAGGACACCAGACTGGACAAAGAACCAGGAACTGGCTCCTGTCCTGAGCTGCTCCCTGCCCTTCACTGGGTGGCCAAGAGCAGTGACAGTGACAGTCCAGTCCCCACAAGGGATTGTTTTCTCCTGGCTTCTTTCCCCAAATGCCCTACCTATGTAGGGAGCACGGAAGATTAATTTTTCTACATTTGTCAAAAATCTACCTTGTTCAAGTCTTGTGTAGTCTTCTCCTTTTGTTTTTCTGTCACTGAAAGCACTGGTGACATTTCTTCCCCAACAGGAGCTTTTTCTAACACACTTCGACATACAGAAAACTAATGGAAAATTTCACAAACTTTGGGGGCAGCTTTCCAGACACTATGGGTTCTGTACACAAATAGGGTATTTACTTACACCTTGGCTCCACTCGTTACAAGCACACTGAAAAGGTGATCTCAGACACCTTTACCTTTGAAGCAGGAAGTTTAAAAACAAAAAATAACCTTGCTATATGAAATTGCTATTCCAGAGAGGGAGTATTTGACAAGCAGTCTGTACTCAATAGAGGGCTTCAGCCTGAAAACAAAATATTGCCTTTTTGTGGTTTGCTACATAACGTGTAGCTTTCTTGTAAGCCTGGTACTTGACAACTTCAAGTGTTCAAACATCAACACCTTTTCTTTTTTAAGATCTTGCTGCAGTTGGTGCAATTTTTTCCCAAATATTACAATAGCAAACAGGATACAGAGTCCGGTTTCTGTTACTGTTTTCTTAATAGCAACAAGAAGTCATCGTAAAACCACAAGAAGATAAGCAGAAAATTCTTTTGTGCTTTAAAAAGAGCAGTCATCAATGTAGCATTACTGTAAACAGAAGTGTGTGAAAGAGAGAACCAGAACTGGAAACATTTGTAAACGACAGCATGAAGTCGGTAATGAGTGAGTTTATGCAGCTGAAATTCTCATGTACATGAAAGCTCTCAGCACAGCTGTTGCATAATCCTGTTTGGCACAGCATGTTTTGCAGTGCCCTCTGATGGTTATTTGGGTGCAGGAGGACCGGTGCCACTCCAGCTGATGGTCCAGGTGCTCAGCTGGTGTTGGCTGTAGCTCCAGGCAGCTCCCTGTCACTGAGCATCCGCGGGTGGTGTAGGTGGGATACTCAGAGCAGCATCACCAACTTACCTCACCTGAGTGACATGAGCCACCTCATTAGCTGGTGACAGTAATAGTATGTTTAGCTGAATCCTGTGCTTTTGTCTTGGTGTATTGGTAAAATTTACCAATTTGACCTCACAACATTTTAATGGGGCACATGTGTTGCACATTTTTATAGCGTCAAATGCTAAAATACCATCACTTAACTAGCAGTTGAATTTAATTTTTAGATTTTTGTATTGCACTTCATTAAGCCTTTTCTGACATAATCTCCAAAGATATACCTTAAAAACATTGAGATGCACATGTGTACTCATAGTAACCCAACATGCCTGTCCTGGTGTGTAACTCCTGCATCTGTTTTCTCTCCCAAGCTTTCTTAAAGGGAGATCAACCTGCTGTCCCATTCTTTTCCCTGCCTCTCCAGGGCTCTGGGTCAATCATGAGCTGTTGTGTTGGTCAGATGACACTTTGGAAACCTCCTGCCTCTCTTGGACCATGCTGTTGATGTGCCATTGTACATACACGGCCTCGGTGTCCTGCTGTCTGTTTTTATAACTTTGCTCTGTAAATTGCTGTAACAACAAGCTACAAATGGCAAAATGGGATGAGCAGCACACTGATGTGTTTCACATGGCTCTTCTGATAAGAAGTGGCCAATGGACAATTCAGCGGTGGCTTCAGTGACCATCACCAGTGAGACCAGTTGGCCAGGAGACAGTCCCACTCCTCCCAGTGCAGTCAGGTCTGGGGGCTGAAGTCCAACCTCATGCTGTGTATGCACAGTTATTCTGCAGCTACAGTAATGATTTCATGCATTGATGGACATATTTTCTTTTCTTATAACCATGTTTGCTCCCCTCGTCACCTCTACAAGAGTTGACTACTGCTTAAGCAGTGGCGCTGGGGGTTTTTCCAGAGAGGGAATAAATATCATTAAGGAGTGTCTCCTGTAAGCAGGACAGGGTATCTCAGAGCAGGGATAACCAGCCTCTGCCACTGTTGATCAAGGTGTGCATTGAGATTTTTCGGGCACTGACTTTGAAAAGAGCGTGTAGTATCAGTTCCTCTTGAGTATCAGTTCCTCTTAAGTGTCAGTGCCTGGTGCTGGGCTTAGGAAAACAAATAATAGTTGTAAAATACTGTACGCCCTGGAATGTCCATTTTTAAACACCCTGTGAGCTTGCTTGCTTTAACTGGATAGTTAAATAATCATCTCAGTGTGGCGTGATGGGCCCGCATAGATCCGAGTTAGTTCCTTTGTGAGATTAATGTGAACAGATCTGTGATTAAATCCTGGCATTACAGCACAACACACCTGTTCTGGGCCCATCCTCAACATTTTTTCTCCATTGCCTGAGGAGGAGGCTTCTCAAAGGATTACAGTAACACTTTTTGACAAGCTTATACAGGGCGGAGTTTCCATGTAATGACAGGGCTCATTTGATGATGCCTCAGTAATGCATTTTTTATTTTTGCTGTCAACATTTATTACTGTAGAAGCATTGACTGTTACACAGCTGGTCCAACTTGTCCACATTTAAGTAACAGTAGGTCTCTGGTCGTGTTTATTTTTTGTCGTTATGCAACACTGGCACTCCTGCTCTGGGATTAGACTTCAAGGTGGAATTGTAATACCCACAGTTGCTTCAGAGACGTTCTTATTTTTACAAATACCAATTAAAACCTTTACTGCACTTTAAACTATGTCTGCCAGCACAACCGTCTTTAGTGTAAAAAAGCGACACTTAAGAATTTTTAAACTGGAAAAACTGTTGTGAACAGACTGTGACTGAAGATAAGCTGTAGAAAAATGTAGTCCTGCAGAGTCACCATCTTCCCTCTCTGTTCTTGGATGACATCTTTCCTTCCCAGATACTTCTACAGTGTGAGGAAAACATAGGTCCTTCCTCACCAATATCTGGATGGGGTTTTAAAAAATGTGTGAAGGAAAACCAAAACTCCAAAATGGCAACATAAATTCTTTTTCCTCTTTTCCCTGACGCAGTGCTTTGGGGCTTTAGTGGCCAGGTGTTATTTTCACAACTGTGCAGTGAGGAGCCTGGTATCACTCTATCTTTTCCTCCTTTTCTGCCTCACTGTTGTCAAATGTAAGGGAAGTGCTTCCATCAGCTCTGCAAGAGACCTCTGCAGGTTCTTCAAGGGACTGAAGCTCACATGTAAATCAATAGAAATCAGGCATCTGAATAACTTGGATAATCTATATTCCATCTAACATTGTTGTGTGTATCATGGTGTATAGTATTTGCACAACAAGAGATTATGAGAATACACGAAATTCATTAAATTCCAAAGCGCAAAAGCATTACGATGATGACAGCCATCTAGCAAAGATTGGGATTTAACCCCTCAGAAATCTAATTAGCACATTTACTAATTATTACTAGTTATAACTAATTAAACTACAGTAATCAACATTTATTTGTTCAAATTTTCCAGTTTTGGGTTTGTCATGTGATAGCAGCCTGAATGATGGGCTTCCCATTGAGCACTTCGCCGCACACAGCCCGGTAGGTGCAAGTGCTGCCTTCAGGAGTTTACAGCATGGTTAGAGCTTTGCAGAGTGCAAGGCAATGACAGAAGAAGGAAAGAAGGAAGATATTTCATCTTTAGTCCCTGTGGCTTTTAGGCTATGCATGTTGATAGCTCCATGCACTGAATATTCAGCCCAGCTGGGCAGAGGTGTCAGGACTGGCTGGCTCGTTTCCCATGGAAAGGCACTGCAGGACTCCTTGAAGGTTTTGGATTTGGTTTTTTTCTTGTCGCTTGAGTTAATTCCCAGAAATCTGTATGTGGAACTGAGCTTTCAGCCTTCAGTGCAGACAGGCAGGATCCTGTGGTGGTTCTGTGCTGTTCTGCCCTTCACTCTGCCCCATCCTGCCTCCTTCGTGGTTCTGCAACCACTAAAACGTCCATTTGCTTTGTCCTCATTGTTCCCATACACCCAACATACTCTGTGTACACTTTTTCTTTCCATATATTCCCCATCACGTATGTTTAAGTTATACAATGTGCAAGTCTGTCATCTTAGTGAGTCAAATTAATGCCTTTCTTGCACTGGTTTGTTTGGACAAAGGGGTGTTTCTCTTTAACGCTCCCATGAATAGCCTTAAGCATTTGCAGATTTTAATTTCAGGAGTGGTTCAGTGAAATGAACTGTCTTTCAGATAGGCATTCAGCATTTGTAAATATTTTTTTTTTTCTTTCTTTTTTGTAATAGCCCTGTACTCACTGATGCTCTGAGAAATGTCTTCTGTTCCTGGTTATCTTCTCAAGTTCTGTCTCATCCCGTTTTACTTCACAGTAAAACTGGTCCCAAAGGGCAGTGGGGAATAATATAACACAGTTCCCTGAGACAAATCAGGTGCAAAGCTGATTCCTGGAGTTAAATTATTAAATCCTACCTTCAGAAATGACAATAATAAATAGAAAAAGAAGCCCAGAAGGGCCAATGCTGACTTTTCCAGCAAAATATCCCATTCAAAAAGCCAAATATTTTTAACTTATAGAATCTGCTGCCCTAAATTCAGTCAAGAATCCCTCTTTGACCATCATTCTGCATCTGAAAATGCCTGTCATTAGGTATTTCAGGACTAACTTCAACAAATGGTTTAGGAAATAATTATTTGAGAGAGTTATCCTGAATTTCCTCTTAATCTTAGCTGTCAATTTTTCTTAGTCTTGATGCACTGGATATTACTCAGGAGAAGGTTTTCTCTGGTCCATTGTAGCTATCTCATAAATATAAGTGTTTGCTATTTTTGTGATGACTGCACCTCTAAGAAACAGAATAGCAAAGAAAATTCATAGCTGAAGAATATATTCTGTGAATAAAAGCAATTTTTTTCAAATTTACAACCTTCTATTGAATGAATGTCCTTCTGTTGTCTGATTGTCAAACAGGAAAGCAAAAATCTGTGACTTTTCCCCCTTTTAGGTGCAAAGGAGAGTTGTCTCCTTGTCTCAAGCCCAAAATCCCTGAGGTGTGGATGGTTTACACTCACAGCAGCCTTCAGTCACTGCTGTGGAATTCACAAATGCTGGATAACCCCTGTTTCAGATGAAGGCTTTTAAAGTGACCCAGGATAAGCCATGTCTGTTTATACTTTGATTTCTTGAAAAAGGAAGGTAACAATTATGCCTTCATTGCAAAACTGCTGTGGAGATGCATTTAGTGATGTTCAGTCAATGCTGCAATTTATGCAGGGTCTAACAGGAAAGTTTTCAGCTGCCTCAAATGTTACTGATGGATAACACTTCTGATTTTTTTAATATTAATTAGGAGTGGCTTAACTATTCTTCACATGTTCTTCCTTAGTGCAGTGAAAGATTCTCTGCGAAATATTTTCTTCCGCTTTTCCTGTCACTGCTGTGAGTTTTCTTTTGTTGCTTTGTGGTGAACTTGAGGTATCCTCGTTCTTCTCTAGAGGAAGAGATGACTAAAATAAGAAACTGCATTACAAAAGGAAGAACTGCTTCATCTAATGTTTAAAATTTGTCCAAGGTGTAACTCTGAACCAAACAATGCCACAGTTTAGCTGTAAACTCTTGGAGGAGATGATTCCTGTCAGGCGTGAGCAGTATTAGCAAACAGAAGTATTAACACAGAAATAGGTACAAAGAGGCATTTCATGGGATTACATCTGCTGCTAACCCAAAGAACTCTGGATTCCAGGTTTGTTTTTAAGGTCTGTTTCAGTAAGAACAGTATTATTTCAGTGAGGTGTAGGGCTCTGTGGCACGGTCGTTTACTTTTAGATGTGGCTCACATATTTCTATGAGGACCAGGCAGTCGTGCGTGGCAATTCTTCACATTCCTGACATCTCTTTCATAATCCACTTCTAGGATGATCATAACTGCAATGAATAGGGAAGAAAGAATTTTAACTTTTTTTAACGCCTGGAATTCATGTTTCAATTCTGGTTGTAGAATCAGTATTTTTATTTTATTTTATTTTTTGGTAAACTGCAATAACTCTATCTTAATTGCTAGCAATCTTTGATGGAGAGAAGAGCCTGTAGTTGCAGTAGTTGTATCTAATCTTTCAGACTTCTTTCGGGCATTACTGGACTGGTGTGACCTTTGAAGTTCAGTGTGTGAATATATGGAGTTGAAAAACATGCAAGTTGAATAGGTTCTCTCTGAAATAATTCTAAATATTTTTTAAAGGCTTGTCCTCTGGCAGATTACCTGAAGTAATTTCCCTTTAGTGAGCTGATTTGGGAAGGTGGTTTTGTTTCTCACTATTCTAAGATAAATTTTCAATATGTTTATGAAAAGTCTCAGCACAGAACTTTTTCCTTTACTGTTACATTCCATCTATGGGAAGAATTGGAAATACCTCCGTGTATTCAAGTTTTCCTCATACTTGGAAAACATAAAAATGGGAGCTGTTTAATTATTTCAATGTGCCTTTTTCTCAGAAATGGAATATTCATGTAGGATAGTTTTTGCTATTGGGTTCAAGTTAATTTCTGAAAGTATTCCTTGAGCAGAGCACATAAAACTCATCAATGTCCAGAGTAGCCAGGAAGTAGAATGGGTTGTTCAGTGATTATTGTCTTCTTTTTGCATTCTGCAAGAATCACTTCTACTCGTGTTTTGGCTCTGCTGAACAGAGTGATGGTTTCTAAATCTTCTTAGAATGAAATTCAGGACACACTGATTGTAGAATAATTTTCAATCCTGTTTCTGTAAGGAAGAATTTCCTATGAAGAGTTTTTGCTGCTTTCCAAGTGGAAGCTGTATAGTTTTCCCTGCAGTTTGTCCTTTCCTCTTGTGGTTGCATTCTACTTCAGAGATTTAACCACTGATATGTTTGAGTTTTGTTTGAGGAACGTCTTGGCATGTTTGTATGTCATGATAATTACAGTTAGCAAGAGCTCCTCCCACTCAGAATTGAGTTTTTGCCAAATAATGATGTTCTGAGGAGAAAATGGATCACTTTGCAAAATCATTCTTTTATGGAATAAATGTTGCAGCTGAATGGGAAGATTAAAATAATTCTTCAAGAAGCAGTAGGTAGTAGACTTCAATTTCTGTGAAACAGGGGACAGATTGCCCCAGTGCAAGTGCTGTGTTACTGATAACTGCAGGGGAGACCCTGCTGAGCCCACCAGAAATCTCACAGCTAAATCCTATTGATTTTTGTAGGGACCAGTGCAGCCTCTGCAGGGCTCTGGGGGGATTATGAGATGTAAGAGGAGTAAGCACGGGGGAGCAGCCGCTGTCTCTGCTTCAGAGGCAGAGTATAAAGCTATTGATTGTACACTTTGCTTTATTTGACATCACCCCAGTGCAGTTATTCCAGCTTTTGGGGATATCCACTTGATCCTCCACTGTATGGATGATGCCTCGCTTTGTCCTTCATGTGTTTTTAGTAAACCTTTATTTTTTTTGTGCTGTGATTTTTGATAAGATACTTTTTGCTGTCACGGTAACCTCCTGATCCTTGCTTGCCTGCATCGGTCCATTTGAGATACTTCAGAGCTGGACTTGCTGCTTTCCCATCTTTGTATAATATTCGACATTGTCAGAATTGAGGGTTCTGGATGATGTTTGATAGTCGTGACCCTGGATGGACCCTGCTGAGGGCTTTTTGACCCAGGAAGCACCTGGGATTGGGCTTTCTCTGTCAGAACCAGCCATTACCCTCTGTCAGTCTGAGTAGAAAGCCAATGAAAATCCAGCCTCAGCATCCAAACCACACTTCCCTGTTACGAGACCATCCAAGCTGTTGGGTGCAGGGGGAAATCCCCCGCAGCACCAGCCCACCTCACCCTGCAGTGACCCCTTCCCTGGAGGCTGCTCCTCTCTGGGGCTCTGTGCCTGCCATGGCCCTCAGTGCAGAGCCTGGGGGCCTCCTTCAGCCCTCAGGCCAGGGCTTGGACAAACCATTCCCTTTCCTGGCAACTGAATCATAGCTTCAGGTAGCCATAATTTCTAAAGCCACAGTCACCCCTGAGGCATCTCTGAATGTGTTTCTCCTAGGAGTAGTTGGGTGATTTTGAAGTCACTGGGATTAAAGAGTGCTGGTGAACATAAAGATATTAATCGTACTGGTCCACTGTTTGCTGATTTTTTTTTGTCTCCTTTTTTTTTTTTCCACCTTTAGGATGAACGTGAAGCCAGAGAAAATGTGAAAAGAGAGCAGGATGAAGCGTACCGCATCTCGCTGGAGGCTGACAGAGCCAAGGTGGGTGCAGGGGCAGAGACCCCAGGGGATGTGACCAGTGGATGGGAACCCTATGGAGTTTGGGAATGCTCTGTGGTGCAGAGTACTGCCTGCCTTCAGTTGTGCACTGAACACAAGACCCTACTGCCCTCAGAGTTGTAAAGTGGCACCAGATAAAGTCACTAGGACTAGACTTGACTACATCTTTTAGCTGAACCTGTCCTGGCTCCGTTTAATAATAGAATTTGGGAAAAGAATGGCAGGAAAAGATCTCTTGTTAAATATCCTGTCTCTTATATTAATTTCTAAAGAAACGTTGAGAAGCTTCTTTGCATTTGTATTTATGACATGTTTATGTGGGATTGCCCTTTGTGTTTGTTAGAGGGAAGCACAAGAGAGAGAAATGGCAGAGCAGTTTCGCTTGGAACAAATCCGGAAAGAACAGGAGGAAGAACGTGAGGTGGGATGTTTTACCTTTTCTGACAACTTTTTGAGTTCATGAAGCTTATGAACATTGAAACTGTCATTCAACACATACTGCAGCTTCAATTCAAAGGGGGTTTTTTTGTGATCAGGTTTTTTTTATTATTATTTATTTTCATATATCTGTGAAACAAAGTGCAGCAAAATCATTTTCATCCACTCTTTAATAGCTTTGCTGTTTTATCATCTGGGTCTCAAATGCAGCCAGATATTAGATAGGCCTGCTCACAGGAGATCTGTGAAATGAGCTCCATAAATGCTAGAATCTTTGGGAGGCTCTAACCTGTTTTTCTGCAGCCACTCCTTTTAAAAGCATGGATCCCTTTCATTTTTTCCAGGAAGTAGCACAAAGCCTACTTGCAATTCTGATTGAACAAGTTGCCAAATTTAGTTTGGGAAACAATGCACTTACTAAAAAAGGATAAGAAAATAAAATCCAAAATCTTGAAATTTGGATTTGTGGCACTTTAAAAAAATTCTGAACAGTCTTCTACAGAATCTTCCTTAGAATGAAAATTGTGTGTAAACAAGTACTTTGTCTGTAGGCCTCTGTAAGAAAACAGAAACCCTGTGCTGTCAAGAGTACTGTTCCTCAAACTGTTATTTTGTAAATTCTCACAATTTTGTAAATGCTGAGGATCCCAGTGCCTCTCAGAGATGGCTCCTGCAGCCTCTTTCAGGGTCTAGGCTAGTTGTGAGATGGCAATTCTGTGAGGTTAATAGCAGGTGAACAAGAATCTATTGTAGCAGGAACAGGCTCACAATCAGCCCACACTCAGACTCAAGTAAGAAATATGTTTTTCTTTTCTGGGTAATTTTGCATGCATAGAAACAATAATTATTTCTTCTTCATTATATCTGCTCCTGAACCTTTTCTGATACCTTGGCCTTTTGGAAATGGTTTTCTTATGGAAAGGCTGCAAGACTGGCCCATGTTATCAAAATGTTCCTGGGCTTCCTTGTTCTAATGCAGAGTGCAGTAATGAAAATAATAGGATCTGTTTGCTTAGTAGAACAAAAGGGATTTTAACAATAATGTTTACTAACACTCCCCATTTTCAAGTATACAGATTACTTGGACTGAATTGTTCTGCAACAGTGTTTACTTACAGAAGTGGCTTTATGTTCAGTTTGTATTTTAAAATCTGACTATTGAGCTCTTCACATACTGAACATCTTTTTATCAACAAACTGAAATTGCTTGTTCAGGTCCAAGAGTTTTTAATGTGATCCATCATGTCATTGTTTTCTGACTTGGTTTGCTGGTACAGAATATCCATTGTAAATTGCCATTTTATGTTGAAGCATTGGAGAGTGGTTACTTTGGGGAGCAACGCACTCTTTGCACAAAGGAAGGAGCTCTAATGAGCTACTGTTGTTTATTTTTCTATAATATAATTGATTGGGTTCAGTAAATAATGTAGCATCTGTTGTTATACTGTGTGGGGAAATGTCAAAACAGCAAGATAGTAAGCAGGTGGTTGAGAATGGAGAGGGAGAAAATTAAAATAGAATCTATTTAAAATATAATCTCATAGTAGATGAGCAAAAATGAACTCAAGTTCTATGTATAAATATTTATACTGAGATATAATTTGCTCAGAGGTGCGTGTGTAAGAAGTAGACTGTTTAAAAGCCTTCATAATCTTGCTTCTGCCCAGTCCTTTCTCTGCAATGTAATCACCCTCCATCGGTTTCTGTTACTAAATGACCTTGGGGAGGTTTTCAAAGGCACAAATAGCTACTGTGTATCCTGAAAGTTCCTTAAAAATCTGGGTAAATCCCTGCCTGACTGCCTCTGCAGTTTGGAAAATTGCCTTTTAGGCACATTTTGGGTGTTTGTGCTGCTTCTTCATTCATTTACGTTCTCGTTAAGTGCTGCCTTAAGAGAGGTGATATTGTAACAGAGCTGCTTCTAAGTACGATCAGATTTTTGACAGATGCTGATGCTGCCCATGAGTACCAAAGGTGCCCTTGAAAATCAAGCCCACCTCATTCAGCAGTCTAATGTTAGCCATTAATTTTATATATTAAAAAAAAAATCTAATCAAGTCTTGGTGCTGTAGCAGCTCCCAGAGACAGAGGACAGAGAACACAGACCCGGGTCCTGTCCTTAAAATCTTGACATCAGCCATGTTAGCAGGAAGACAGTCATAAACATTTTCAGACATGTAGTGTCATTGCAGTGTGGGGGCTGATTTCATGCAAGTTGTTGCAGAAAATGTGCTCACCTGTACTTGGAACCATCTTCTTGCAAATAATAATTAATAATAATTGATTGTTATAATGATAATAATAATGACTTTAAATCTTTAAGCTCCCATTTCTGTTCTCCCAGTTTTCTTCTTTGACCATTCCTACTTTTATATGTGCTCTGTGTATCTAATGTACATTCGTGGCATTTTTAATTGCGTCTTTGAACAGTGTTTCAGTTTATTTGTAGTAAATTTCTTGCATATATTTCTTTTCACTCTGAACTGCCATTAAGGGTCCAGTCTACTGCAAATGGTCAATTACTCTGTGCAAGAGGAAGGCAATTTGACAAGTGCATTTAAAGAAATACTTTTACTGCCTTTTAATTTATACCCTTTAAGGAAGCAATTGGCCACTTGACAATTATTCTCTCATTCAATTTTTTTCCAAGGCTTTCTGCCAAATGATTAAATTACGTATCCCATCGTGCATTAACTGTAGACCTAATAATATGTGTTATAAAGAAGGATTTATTTTAATTAGTTGTCTGGTGGGCTGTTATTAAGGACTGAATAAAAATTATTTTGTCATTGAGATATAAAGGCGCTGGAGCACTGCGACACGTCTTGAAGTTCTGGAAGAAATAAAAAGAAAAGCTTTCTGTCCTTTTCTTCTGTTGCTGGCATTGCAACCTAAAATGGTTGTTTTTCCTTCCCCAGGCTATCAGGCTCTCTCTGGAGCAGTCTTTGCCTCCCGAGCCCAAGGAGGAGAGCACTGAGTCTGTCAGCAAACTCCGCATCCGGACGCCCAGCGGAGAATTCTTTGAGCGGCGTTTCCTGGCCAGCAGCAAGCTGCAGGTTGTCTTTGATTTTGTAGCTTCCAAGGGATATCCTTGGGAGGAGTACAAGCTGCTGGGCACCTTTCCGAGGAGAGATGTGAGTAAATATACCTTTCAGGAATAAATACCTCAGCTTCTTGCTCCTCTCTGTTAGATGGGCTGGTGTGTGATACCATAGAAGGTGAAAGGTGTGCCTGGATGTGTTCGAGTGCTGCCAAGCTCTAAGCCAGGTGCTGCCTGACCAGTGCTGTCAGATGTTACATACAGAGCTGTGTGAAACCTGCCTCCAGTGACATTGTAAAAAATCCTACATTTTGGAAAACGTTGTGGACCATATTCAATGAAAACTTGAATATGCTGAGCCAGCATCACTCACGTCCTCTTTTGAAGGAAGCTCCATCAGCACTGCTGGTAGTACAGGTCTGGGCTGGTACTTCTGATCTCTCTGGTTTTGCCATTTGGATGCAACTTATGTTATGAGCAAGATAGTACCAGATAGCATCAGATAGTACCCAGTTATGTACTATTAAATACATCCTGATAAATATTTGATCCACCTGTTACATAATACCAATAGATAATCACACCTCCTACCTTGAAAATGTAATGGTGTACCTGCTGTGGCTGGTTTTCAGAATCAATACTGCTCACTGCTTACAAAAGCCAAGTAAATTCTGTTGATAAATCAACGGATAATTTTTGTGCTGGCGACTGAGTTTCTTTGAAAATATACCTCTGTGTTTTCTGCACAAATTACCTTTGATTTCTTATTTAGTCATTGCTGCAGCAAAGGTGAAAGTCAGTGGGTCCAACTGTGCAGCAATTGCCTGGGGCCCTGCATGAAAGGGGAAGGGAATGGGCGTTGCAGATGTCAGGATAGAGCCAAGCAGTGGTGGGTGAAGTTCAGCAGTTTTTAGGCCATACTGCCTCAGCACTGCAGAGGAGTGGGGCAGCTCTGGACCAGCTGGGGTCTTGTTTGCTGGAGGCATCTCCAGGCGACTGGTTAGGCCATTTTTCACTGAAGGAATTCAGTAATTTGGCTTGCTTTTCCATTTTGTTTCCCATCCCTACCCCTGGAGGAAGTTCACTAGGAATGAGGCTCTGATTGACGTGTTTACAGCACTTTGTAACAGATACCTCTTGCTGTGTCATCTTATTTGTAAGTACTCCAAAGGAGGAGAAGCTCATCTTTAGCAAGCATAAAACCTTGTGAGTGGATGTGATTTCTGACCCATTTTTGGCACAGCTGAACAGGATTCCAGAGCTTGCAGCTCTTCTTCCACCTTGTATTGGGAATCCTAATGGGTCAGACTGAAAAGCAACCTTTAAGGAATCTCATTAATGACTAATTAACTTTACTCCTTAAGCATGCAGTATCATTTCCAGTGGAACCAAAGACTAGAAGTCACCTGTGTTTCCAGGATTACTGATTGTTCAGTGTACTTGACAGAAGAAAAACAGTGTTTTGCAGTCTAAACAATAGGTTTGTGTGTTTTAAATATTTTGCAAGTCATGCCTCCCTACCTGTAACTTATTTCTGATGTAATACATATTTAATATAAAAACTCTACAGGTATATTACTCTTAACTTTTTGCATTTGTTTTTCACTTTACACTGTCTGTTTCTGTACTTAATCACATCATCATCATTAAGAACGTTGATCCTCTGTAAAAAGCTCAAAAATTTATCAAGTGAATCACATAAGAAAAGATTTAAAAAAGAATAGAAAAGAAAAAAATACCATTAATTTAGAACAGCCTGGTATTGTCAGTACCTTTGTGAAACTGGCAGGAGGAAAAGGCTGAGGCAAAGAAAGGAGAATTTAATGGCAGGGTCTGGAGCTGTTGGTCTGTTGCGTGGGAAGCAAAGACCCTGTCATCTTTTTTCTGTTATTCCAACCTAATAATGCCATGTATGAGGAGTCACATAAATGATTCATGCTGATTGACTGAGCCATGTATGAATCCCGTTGCCATTGTGACCACCAGAGCTACGACAGACAAAAAATGCTCCCCAGGGGTTTGCTAACCACTGAGACCTGTAAATGACATCTGTCATGTTCCCCAGGTTTGGAAAGTTGGAAGTGTCCAACTCCATAGAGAGATTAGAAAAACCAAAAGTAAGTCACTGTTGAATGGCTTGGAAGTACAGTCAAAGTATATATGCACTGCCTTGGCCTTTGGGGTCTATAAGCTCTTAGAAATACACTGTAAATTATCAAGACTCTTCTGCTGCATGATGTGTTAGAGACATGAATAGGAATCTGTGTTACAAGGACAGAGCACTTGGGATGCTTGTCCTCCAGAAAACAAGAGCATTTCAAATGTCTGTAGTTAAACTGTACATAACATATTTGAAACTTGTTTGAAAATATCAGGATTACTTTGCTGTAGTTTTGCTGCAATAAGATGAAAATATGTCTTCTAAAGTTAGGGTGTTCGGGGTTTTTTTCTATCCTAATCTGCTTTACAATAGCATACACACCCCCAAAAGTGTTTTTGTCTTATCAAAACAAGGAGATTATCTTCAACCAAATGAACATTTTCTTGTGATGAACTTGTTAGAGCATTTTTACCTGTTTTTCAAAGTCATCAGTCCTGATACAGTGTTGTTGAAGTATTTTTACATCTTTGGTAAATAAAAATTCATTAGTTCTTAGTCCTATGTTCCAGTTGCTTACACAGATATCCTTAGCTAACTTAAAGTTGGTATCATAACCCTACTGTAAATACAAACTTCTACACATGAGTAAATACACAGATTAACCTTTTCCAGACACTACTTGTAGATTTTAAAGCAGCAGTGACATTCCAAAGCAGTTAAGCACATGCAGTGACTTGTTATTGGGTCTTTGTCACTGACTGTGTTGTTCTTTCTACCAGTGCTGAAATTAGATATTAACCAGCCCCTCTCTCAGTACCTCAAGCACGGCAGCACCAATCTTGTACCACCAGTGTGCATCACAGATACGAGCCTGGGGCAGCAGGGAGCTCATGCCTCAGACTCTGAAAACGTTGGCAAGCACATCTTTGGGAGTGAAAAGCTGCATTGTATTTCTTGGCATTATTCTTAAATACACCTGCAAAGGCTTCGTGGAAGCAAATGTGTGCTGTTAAATGTATATCCTGGTTCCCTTTCTCCAGAAATCACATTTAACTGTTAACAAAAAGAGCTTACTCTGTGTATTTTAGTGTGCTCAGTCAACCTTCTAGTTGAGTGTTTTGTTCAAGTCCATTTCTCTCAACAGCCTTCCCAAACTCTGACTTTGGTAGTCCTCTCAATCTCCCAGCTGCAAGATCCTGCTTCTCCCAGTGCCCTGGAGACCTCCAGATGGTCAGTTCCTCACTTACTGCAGTGGTGGTGATGTGCACAAGTCTCCCTACAGGGTGAACATTTTACCCCACTTAGGCAAGAAGCTGAGGTGGACCAGGTCAAGCTGAAACTGTAAGAGAAATGTGCAAAAATTTACCCAAACTGGGCTTCAGCCACCCTACTAGGGTTAATATGTTTGTGAATGTTTTATGGTATCTCTCAGAAAGGGAGGGCCAGGCATGATTTCTCCTTTTAAAAGCTATTTTTGAAAGACTTAATTTTAACGTATTAATTTCTCATGAAGACTCAGAATTGCAACCTATAATTTCTTCTGCTGATTTCTCCTTAAGGTGGAGCATTAGTTATGTATTTGAGAGTATGCCTTCTGCAGACATGGTATTAGAGACTTAAGCTCTTTATTTACTGTATCTGGAAGCCTTGGTAAGCCAAGACTTCTACAGTATTTCACATTTTATTTTTCTGAGCCACAGCTTAGGATCAGGTGGCAGTTAAGTCACTTAAGGTTATTTAAATGCATCTAAAATGTTGCTTAATAATTCAGAACCAGTTTGCTCTGTTTAGAGTATTAAGATTTTTTAAATCCTTTTAATTAACCAATTTCAACAGCAGTTTAAATAAACAGAAACAAAAAATCTGTCTCCCTTGAAAGGGCAGGAAATAAATTTAACTCAAATTGCATGTCAGTTTAAATTAGGTATGATGAAGATTTCAGTAAATTTAGGGCCAGGCAATTCACAGTATTATATGGGAGTATAGAGTGAGATATTCCAAACCCAAATGTGATTGTTCATTCCTGTGCTCTGGCAGGATTAATCCTCTTTGAGGCTCACAGTGGTGAAAATAATGCCACAGGAGGGCAAGTTTAGCTGCAGAAATTGGTGCAGAGTCCTCTGAGCAGGGAATTATCCACTGATGTTCTCAGAAAGGTAATGTTAGAGCATGATCCCTATATTGCTATGCCCCAGGTAGTTTGACAATTTTGTATATCAGTTCTGGCAGCTGTTCTTTGTAAGGATTGTTCTGAGTTTCACCCCGTGCAAGCTGCTTCCTTCAGATAATCTACTTTTAAACTCATTAGGTCGTGCTTCAACTCTCTAAGTAGTTCATGAAAGAGTTAAATGTCCAGGACCATCTTTGACTTTTAACATTCTTCCCCTCCTAATCATGATCTTGATAGAAAAATGGAAGAAAGATGTCATTGTGATAAAGGATTTGTGCAGTGTCGTGGTTATACCCAACAACACTGTAAGTAATTTCATGTAAATCAGGAAAGTAGCTTGAATATCTGTTTTATAGCAGAGGAGGATTTCAGGTGAATGAAGTATTTTTCTAATAAGTTAAAAAAAATTTGAGAATTATATGTGATATCTGTAATTTTCCCAGTCATTTCAGTTACTGATATTTATCTTTCCTACTACACAAAGTAGTAGTCATCTCTTTTAATTCACATAATTTAAATTTTTCAGGTCAGTGGTGTCATGTGTTTACTCTGATCTGGTTTACACAAGGCCACAGCCACCTACAAAGGTAGATGTCCCTCCTCCTATCATTTACAGCTTTCCTTAAGTCAATACTACCTGCCCTTGTCTTTCCTCTCCCTTCAAGATATGTTGTTATTTTATTTATTCAAGCAGTTAGGTTTGGTTTAGTTAAGACATTGAGAAGTTGCCTAAGCAAATGGGCCTTTCCAGACTGGCATATTCCCATGCCTCTTCTTGAAGCCTGGTTTCTGACCGTTCCTTCTGACAACTTGCGACAGTGGAAGGATTGGAGCGATTAACCTCGAATGCAAGAGGAAAGGACACTGAAGCATCTGTAGCTCCCAGGTTTTCCTGCTTTTAACAAGTTTGCTACTCATAAAGAACAGTATCACAGTCTTTTGGTCAGCACCTAAAAAAGGGAGTAGCTAATATTCTTGCTCTGTTGAAGGCAATGACAGCACTTGAGAGAACATTGAGTATATTTTGCTTCTTGAAACATGATGTTTACTTTTGTGGAAATAAATTTACATACAGGTCATAAAAAATTCTGTAAATATTACAGAAAGATTTTTCACAATGTTTTCATCCAAGACAGACAGACTTGATGTGGATTTTTCAGACCATTTACTCTTTACATAAGTAACTGATGCAAAGAGAAGGATTAAAGCTCTTCATATATCAAGTCACTGGAAGGAGATCTCATCTCACAGATGTAAGAAAAGAAGTAGAATTGCATTCTGTAGTTCAATATAGTTTCTGATCTCTCACAGCAACTCTGTTTGAATACAGGGAATGTTTAACCAGTTTCAGGAAATAGGTGTGCATTTCAGATGAGCTCTTTTACCCCAGGCTCGCTAGAGTAAGCAAGCATTCACCCAGCGCTGAATGCTCAATGCGCAGCGCGAGCTCTCCGCTGAATCATCCTCATTAGTTAGCCCAGTGACTAATGCCAACCATGGGATTAATATATTCCACCCAACAGCCCTTCAGTGCACATCCCTCGCACCCAAAGTGCTCTTTTATTCAGCGCTGCCCCATTTTACAAAACATTTATTTCAGGGGAGGTGCATTATTGTTCACGGGAAGATGCCTTAGTTAAGCTGTAGAGCTTTGCTTTTGCATATGACATTACCCAGCATAGACTGGGCCTAAGATATTTTGTACTTTTCCTCTAGAATTCCTGCTTAATATCCATTTTGTGGACTTTTTTCGACCCTTGTAGGAAGAAAATTAAATGATAAAATACCAATAGAGAGCCTTTGTAATAGTATGATACTAAGACTGCTGTGTCTGGTTACCAGAAAATTTAATGATCTCCTGCTGTTTTGGTAATTGCATAAGTAATGCATCAGGCTAAATCACCAAAGCAGTCCTAGGCACTCTCTTTATTCCATTTACCTATCTACCAATCACAATGTTATACTGTAGATATCATTGTGTATCTGAACATCTTAATCCTTTGAACTGGTGATAAAAATCCTTTTGGATTGATTTTTCATGCAATTATAATTAAGTGCACATGAATCCAATCCTGGGTCGTTCTCCTGTGAGTGACTGTTCCCATCCATTCCCCTCTAGGATGTATGCAAAGCAAAGTTCTTACAGTTCATTTGGAGCACTAAATGTATTTATATGTTTTCAAACTTCCAGAGGATGTGACTGTTTGCTTCCTTTCAGCTCTTCATCAATCTCCAGAGTGAAAGCTGTAGTATTTCTGGGGATGTCATCTTTTTTCTGTGTAGCTAGCACATTTAAAAATTATTCAATACATTAATAATTGTTAGTTCACTATAAGCACACAGGCAGCAGTGCCCACAAGTAATGAATTGTTTTGCTCCCTGGCACAGCAGAAGGGATGCTTAACATACAAATGCTCTCATCTGTAAATGCCAGTACTTAAACTTTTTCTCTGCTCAGCGAGAAAAGTGAAGGTAAATAGCGTGAAGGGGCAGGTAATGGAGCTCCTCTTCCTGCAGGTCCTTTGTCAGGAAAAGACAAGGTCCAGGGTGTTCTGTCAACTTCTCTTTTTCCAAGAAACCACACAAAGAATTCCTAAATAGATCAAAGATTTCAAACCAGAAGAAAGGGAGGGAGGAAATCAGAAAATCTGAGGAGAGCTTTACACCACCTTCCTCTTCCTCAAAGCCTGAAGTCCTCCAGTCTCAGAGTTGTTGGCACTGTGGGACCTTTATTGTCCAGGTCAGGACCTGCAGGTGACTCCCCTGACTGACTCCAACTCCATCTTCTTGCTCTCAAGGCAACTTGTGTAATACTTCGGCACCATCAGCACCACATCAATAAAAGTCACGTTATTCCAAGAGGCTTTTCTTCATTGAAATACTTTTGTGTTTGCACTTCTGGCAAAATGAAAGAGCGGACTGGTTATTTTGTCACTGAAAATGAGCTGTTTGAAAGGCTAGAGGGAGATGTAGCCTTTTGATAGTGATTTTTTTCAAGTGAGATTAGTTCCTGGAAAGAGATATAAAACAAATATTCAGTGGTGTTGGTAACTGGATGTATTTTGGCTGTATTTTGACAAGTACTGATCACTAAACAAAATTTCTGATATTTGGCTAAAAAGAGGCACAGAACTGCCTCAGAGCTACCCAGGTGTATACAGCTCTTCCTAAGGCCTTTTGTTGGGAAGTAGATAAACTACAGTTATATATTCCTTTTATTGCTCGCTGTTAAAAAGCCATAGGATTTGGGAAAAAATCTGGTATTTCTTAAAGCATCATTAACTTCAGGGCATTTATTTAGTTTTGACCAAAAAAAATATTAGTTTTTGTGGGGTTTTTGAGCTTTGTTTTGCTAATATGAGGTATTTATTCCAGTTGAAAAATCAGATTTTCATTTAGAACTTTTAAAAAGCACCAAATAGTTCAAATGCCACTATACAAATATAGCAACACTGGGTTTGGGCTTAGCCTTGTTATTTGCACTGCCCTGTCATTATGTTTAGTGTTGTAGAAAACAGGGGAGAACACAGTTGCTGTCTTAATTTACTGTCAAGTAAGTCAAGTAGTGCAAGAGACATTAGGAAGCCTTCACTGATTAAAATCTTGCAGCAATTTTTTTTTTTTAATATGAATTATGTTAAAGCAATGAAAACTTACTCTATGTCAAGGTTGGCGGCATCTCAGAGCACTGCATGTCTTTCCAACGGAAAAATGGGAAGCAGGCTCAAAGTAGTGGATACAGCATCACGATTTTCTGTTTTATCAACAGCTGCTACTTTGCTTCGTAAATGTATTTTTAAATATGCTTAATCTAAAATATGTTTTGAGAAAACCTTTTCAGAGAAGTAAGGCAGAGTGTGATGTATTGGATTAAAGCTTTGTATTTGGATCGAGGCTACAAGTCTTTTACTATGACATATTTTTCCTTGTTTGTGACGGCTTTCTTCAATTCAGATGTAAATTATCTCCAAGTTTATTCAACTAAGCCCGATCTAATTGCATATATTTCTATAAAGTAACCCTACTTTTGTTGGTTGCTCAAGTTGAGCGTATTATCTGTGTAACCCAGAGATATTTCAATAGGTAGAAGGGATTCACTGTATTTGTTTGTGTGTCACTCTGAAAATATAGTTTTTTAAACAGATCTGGTACTTTACCAGGTGTGCCTTTAAGTAATTTCTATTGCATTTATACTTTAGGAGGATTAGGAAAGAGAGTAAAAGGACTCTTTGTCCGTTAGATTCATTAAATGTATTCATGCGTGTGTAAGTGGCACAGAGGCTGCGCTGCTCGGGAATCAGATCCTTGTCCTAGGGTGGAGAGAAAGGTGAAGGGTGTGATATTTACTGCTTGTGTAAGTGTCATAATAATTGTGTATTTGATTCTTTATTTTTAAATTACCTTCCTGGGCATTAAGCCATTTTTTTTGTATTTATCTTTTCCCAGCAGAGTTAGGGAGGGTAAGGAACCACACCTTGTAAGTGGTAAAAGTACAGCTGCTCAGGATGTGAGTGTGTAATAGAACAGATAGGTCAGCAAAGGTGAAGACAGAAATAACTCTAAAGTTATTCTAGAAGGAAAAAGAGTTTGCTGTAAGATTGTATTAAAATGTTGTTTAAACATTAAGTATTAGTTTTCATTTTTGGTTTATCTAAAAACCCAATGAATTTATTCAGAATAAAGTGTAAGCAGCTGCTACATTCTTACAGGAGGAGTATAAGAGTTAACATTACTACTTATGCCTTGCAGAGTCTTAAATCATTTGAACTTCTAAATGGCACAGAAGTACTTCAACTGGATAGTGCTTACTTGGAATTATGACCACAGAATTCACTTAAACAAACACTTATTTAAATGATAACCTCCCTGGCACCAAACCGACATTGGTTGTGTAACAAAGCTCTTTAAAAGGTGAAGCTGTAGCTCCAGTGCACCAGAACCTAAGTTCCCATAAAACTGTATCCATAGTTGGAAGAAAAGTATTGTTTATCAACTTAAACCTATTTCAGTGAAAGCAGCTCAATGGCAAGGTCTAACACTGGCAGAAATAAGGTCCTGTGGCACCTCTGCTCATGTTGCTCAAAGGAGTCTTCCCTGAAGGGAGGGGAACATTAAAGTTTGCACAGAAAGTCATTTGCTTGAAGATAAAACCACCTGGGGCACTCTCTGTGTTCAGGGCTTTGGGACAGCCCTGAATGCACCTGCATGTTATTGTACAGGGTTCTGTGAGCTTGAATGTCAGTAATTTTGCTGTCACTTGTGTTATACTCTCAGCTTCTGCACAGTGAGTCCCTCCTCTGCCACCCTCCTCACTGGATAAGCTTGGAACACTTTACAGTCTCTTTTTAAGGGATTTTAGTTCCTATTTCATTATGATATAAAATATTTGGTGTTAGCAAACCCACAAAAGATTTGAAAAATACATTCTGCTGATACCACCATGTGATGCATGAGTTGACTCCTAGAGTGTGTGCATATGACTGGTAGAAAGTCAGTTATTGTAGGACTTGCAGATACAGATAAAAATGTGCCTTTAGCATTTGTTAAGGCCTTTAACTAATGCTGAAGGTGAGTTTGCAACCTTAATCAAGAAAGTGTTCATTCCACCACAGAGGTGGAACAGATGAAATCTGCGGCAATATATAAGCGTACTTAAATGATTTCCTGTGTAATTGTTACACAGGAATAAACAATTTTATAAAAATAAAATTTATTCTAAACATAGAATAAATCTTCAAATAATAAGGTGTAGGGCTTTGAGGCAGTGTAACTTACATAATGTGCAGGGCTGTTTTGGAAAAAGCATTGTGCAATGGTATCAGAGCCAAGGTGTGTCAGCACTGAAGTGGGCTCCAGAATTTATACTAATGGTAATGAAACAAGGCACACAGATATGCACTGAAAGGCATTTTATGCTTTTCATTATGCAATAATGCAGATAAATGTAAGTGAATGAGATTCAGTAGAACACTACATTGAACACACCTTTGCAGGCTACAGCTCCTTCCTTTGATCTCTGTTATAGATCATTCTTTGATTTCTATTTCTGTTTTAAAGTACTGGAAGTTAGAATGCATCTTAGGTCTTATATTTCATATATTTACAAGAGAAACCATTGCTTTTGTTGAGAGGTGTGTTCACTAATAAGGCTTCTGTTCTTAGTAGTAAACAACATATTTACAAGCCACAAATAACAAAGTAGAAGCTGCAGAAGGGTTGTGGTGTGATAATTAAGTACAATGGCGACCCATATGAACAGAAAATGCCAAGGAGCTAAAACAAAGCAACAACAGCTTTGTTTGTTGACAGATGTAGGAGCCATATTGTTAGTTAATTGGGTAATGGTGTAAACATTTGCAAACTCTGCTATCCCTCAGTGAATTAAGCAGCACACTGAAATTATGGTGAAAAGCTGCACAGTCCTTGTGCTGCAGGTACTCCACAAGGCTCCTAGGACCCTTCTCACTGAGGAAGGGGACACTGTGTGTTGTGGTTATTTAAGGCACCTGAAGTTTGCAAACCTTAGACTAGGACATGGATCTTGAATTACACTCAAGTGAATAACAGATTTCCATATGGTTACAGCCTGGAAGGTTGTGTTCAGTGCCTAGGCTTACTTTTAAGGTTTTATTTTTCCCCCGAGTGTAAAAGTGACTTGTTATGATTTTCCTGCCTTTTCTTGAAAAAAAAAAAAAAAAAAAAGCAAAACCCCTACAAGTGGTTGCAGGATTTGAAAATAGAAATGTCTAAATTAATCTGGGCTTGTACTGAAAAGAAGGAAAATTGCTTCTCTCAGGTGCCCGATCCCTCAGATGCTGTGAATTGCACAGACCCCTCTTTACCTCACTCCCTGTTCAGTAACAGACTGTAGCAGAATACCAAAACATTCAAAAATGCAACAAGATACTTAATTAGCATACTTCTGTAATCACAAACTTAAATGCACTACTTTGGCTGTTTTTTACATAACAGGTTTGCTTTCGAAGATAATAACCTTTCAATAATTCAAGCAGCATCTGTGCAGGAATGCATAATTGGACTGTAGATAATAGGAATCTAAAATTGAATCTGGTTTTTGTAAATTATTTTTCTCTTCAGGCATTTAGTAGTAGCTCACCATGGTACACCAAGTTTAAGAAAATATGTTCCTGCTTTGAGAATAAAAATAATGCATCTGTTTGTGGTTTGGGTTTGGTTTGAGTTTTTAAATTATGTCATTTTTTTAAAAATTCTGCTGCAGTCACAAGAAATTACACTGATTTTGATGGTCTTAGGAAGTGATAAGCCTTGAATGTTTGTTTAAATAATATTTTTTCCCTAATTATTCAATAAGACGTTAGAAATGTGAATACATTGCAGGTTTGCCTGATTTAGTTGGGGGGGGAGAGAATGAGAAGCAATACTATTTTTGTTAATAGGTAACAGGATTAGTAAATTAGACTTTTAAGAAAATTACATGAATATTTCGTATTAATTCATAGCATTTCATGTGCTGGACCCTTAATGTTTCCAAAAAACATTTTTAGAAAGCGGTGGCTGTGATCATAGATGAAACAAATTTAACTTTGGAAAAAATGTTTATTGGCATGAATTTGCATTTATACCTGTGGCATAAGACTAATCTATTATTCACAAGCAGACTTCTGATAACTGGTGTGCTCACACAGCAAAGTAAACTAAATCAGAATTACCAGGGAAAATAAGTTTAAAAATGGAAGTGAAATATTTCAGAAAATGGTTTCTCTGTCTATATGAAGCTTTGCAGTATTTTAAAGGATGTCACAGCATTGGCTTGTAAACCTGTAAATGTCTGAAGGACACTGGGACACTTGTTGTTATTAATTTGTCTATATAAGTAAATATATTGTGTAATAACCACACAACTGAAGAGTTTTCTCCCAGCCTGGGATCATTGAGGTGTCTGCAAGGCATTGAAGTGAGTGAAAACTGGGTGTTGCACCACGTGACTTGGAGCAAAAAGGGAGCAGGAAAATAAAGTTTCCCTTTTCAATGTAGAGATCCTGTTGGGTTGGCTTCGCTACTTGCACCATCAGTTTGACTGAAAATTCGGGATAATTATCTAGGAGTGCAGTTTTATTTTTCATCTTAGCTCATGTGTTCTAGTAATCCTTCCAAAAGTTCTTAACTTTGACAAAACCAGATTTGTGCCTTCTATGGTAGAGAACCAGACCTTCTTGGAATTAATGTCAGGGAGTCTGTTTGTTACTACTCTGTTCATTGTTATGACAAAATAATACTTGTAATAGCAACAACAGAAAACACAATATATGTTTCTTAGTGTGCATTCTGGAAAATAATACTTCAGTTATCACTGATGGAGGGACTCAGAAATCTTCCCTGTGAAAATCTGCACTGTGAAGATAAACGACTCAAAAGTCTGCTTACACATATCTTTGTATTCATGTATTTACAGGTAACCCAGCTGGATCCAAATAAATCATTACTGGAGGTAAAACTGTATCCTCAAGAAACCCTTTTCCTAGAGGCAAAAGAATAGATCAAACAAGATTGTAGGACTAATCATCCTTTGATAAGCCAGAGGCACAGCATCGAGAGGAAGACTTCTCTGAGCACCACCTTGTACTGGCATCCAGCTCAATTCCATGTCACAAGTTTGCCTCTTGCAAGAATCCTGAAAAATTGAAAAAGCAAACATAGCTACTTAAAGTTTCACATACATGAGTATATGTTTCCAACCTCATTTAAATGAGCAGAGGATAAAGTTCTGCTATGAACACTGAACATTATGATTCTGTTGCTCACTTATCATCCAGCTTTTGTTATAATTAATGCACTGTTAAAATGTGAGTGATTGTTAAGTAGAATTTTTACTCCTCAAATGCCCCTTTTTCACCAAGAAATCTTGGACATTTCTGCCTGTACTTTTGACACTAGATTGCTGTATATTTGATATCTCACTGAGCCAGTGCTCTCATATATATGCATTTTATTTCTGTGTTTGAATTTCTACTTTGTCAACTAATTTAAAAAGGCAGAAAAAATTAATGGGACATTCTCAGCCATGGAAATTTAACAGTATTATAGTAGAAAGCATATAATTTTTGTTAGTACTTTCTGACTTCTTTGATAAGATGTAAGGTTTTGTTTGGAGAATATAGTTTGACATATATGCGAGATATTTATTGACTGGTTCTGCTTTGGGTCTCAGTTCCAATTCAGTTTAGGAAGTATTTTCCATTACATTGCAGTGTGAAACTGCTTATTGCATGATGTGAATATTTAAATAACATTAGACATGGCCAGTACCAGAAACCTGGTATCTTGCCAACACTTCAGGAGTCAGCTGATATTGAATATCAGTTGTTAAAAACCTTTCAAATACCAGATACAAAAGTTCTTTATTTCTCCTTATGAAAGAAAGGGCAGTTCCTATTTTAGCAGTTTTTCTTCATTCTGGCACTTGCTTGTCTCCTATTACTCTGCTGGTTTAAAGCACCTTGTTTGGTTCATCAAACAATGGGTATTTTAAGGGGTGGTGTAATAAGAAATCTGCCTTATTGTTGCACACTTTGGACATTTTAACAATACATTATTGATCCCATCTCAAATTAAAGAAATCCAAGTTCTCTTGTCTGAAATGTATGCACCAGCTACCTGCTATCTGATGTGGAAAAATCTGGTACTTTAAATTTCTCCACCATAGAATGAGCATACTGAGGCTAAGACCATAATGTGTAGTTGATGCCAAACTTGCATCAAAACTGGTTTGTTTGGGTTTTGGGGTGTTTTTTGGTTTGTTGTTTTTTTTTTTT
>VZTJ01001265.1:2059873-2072608 GCA_013397795.1 Orthonyx spaldingii
TTTTTTTTTTTTGTTTTGTCTCTGGGGTTACAGGATAGTGCACAATAGCGCTACAGGATCATAATCTGCTGATCAAATTTTTTTTTCTTTTAAAGCCTGGCACATTGTTTTCCATCTATGTTTATACGTAATTCATAGTGTTTATCGTAGCTGAATGAGTTCTGATTTGAAAATTTTATACTAAGCTAAAACCAGTTGCACACATCTTTTAGTCTTTCTTTTTTTCTTTGGAAGGATGGTGGTATAAAATTAAATGTATGCCTATTATTAGGATGTTAGTGATGCTGATGTATTGTTACCTTTACCAAAAATGCAAATTTCTGAGCGGGGAAAGCCTTATTCTACCTTTTATAATTCTGTAATTAGTGAGTGCTACAGCAGACACTTTTAGAAGTGAAATATCTATGACAAACAAAAGGTTTGAAAGTGTAAGCAAATCCTAATAATTTGCAGTTCACAAATAAAAGAATTCCTAGCCAATAGAACCATAAATGTATGTGTAATGGAAAGCTGAATGCAGGCCCTTCATTCTGAACTTCCGTTTTCTTACGAAAAAAAGATTTCCACTGCGTTTATTAAACAAGAAATTGACATGGGTTGCAAATTGGGGTGATGCTGGTTCTACAAACAATCACAGTAAAACATACAGCAGGATTTTAAAGTGATGCATATCTTTTTTTTCCTTCTAAGCTGGCTGTTGAGGAAAGGAGTTGCTGAAATAGTGCTGCACGGAGCAAAGCGACCTTTCAGCTAACTTGTTTATATTAATCTGTTCTGTTTAACTTCTGTTTGATCCCATCAGGCTGTTTTCTCTCACTCAACTTGATTTCTGTATTTTGACTATATATTCTTTACTTTGATACTAGTTTTATAAAGTTATTAAATGTGGCTTGAATATTTGTTGAACTTGTTGAAGTCAGTGCTCCCCGGGTTGTTTGGCCTTTTCTTTTTTCCCCCTAAACGCTGTTATTATTTTTTCCCTCATTTTGTTCATATTGCAAAATACACTGTCATTATCAAAATGTTCTAGTGATAATTAACTGGAAGTGTTCAAAGTGGTGGCATTACTTCCCTCTGACATAAAGATTTTGAGATCAGTATACAGGGATCATTCTGCCACGACGTAAAGAAGTGTATCGCTCTTTAAATAAAACATTAATGATTTTGGTCCTTAAATACTTTGGGCCTGATTTCAAGAAGCAACCATCTTGAGTCACCTTTCTGAATCACACCATCAACACAAACCAATCCCTGTGTAGAAATATTAATATTCTATGCCATCATTTTCTGCTCTCCTGGTATTCACTTCACACGCTCTGCTGGCACGGATAATCCTCTAGTCAGTGGAATTTTGTAATTCAGTATTACCCTAAAACTGTAACACTGTTGCTACAGAGCACATCCCTGGTTCTGCCTTTTTATCTTCAGTTTCTTCACATTAATGGATTACCATTAACGTGATTAATGCATTAGGTTTAATCTTAAGGAATTACTGTTGCTGAAAGGAATCCCGTGCGGTGTGTCGGCTTCTGTTACTCATGGGGTGAAGGTTGGGCATGCTCTGGCTTTGGGAGAAACTTTCTGCCTGTTGACAGTGGTGTTTGAAATCATTATTAGAGACCATGCAGAACACAAGTGTTTGCTCTGTACTCTCTGCATATGCACCCTTCAGCCCAGTGGGAGTGCTGAGGGTGTTCCTAATGGAGCTGTGTTGGGGGGTTTGTCTATTCTTTTTAATGTAGCAGAAGAGGACTTTGGCTTTCATAAACTGTACCTACTCAGTGACATTAGAAACTTAAAATAAATTTTCATTTGCAGCAATATTTCTACTAAAAAGTTACATGATTTCACTCTTCCGTATGTGGGGGAAAATCAAATCACAATATCCCAGATTCTCAGGACTGAAGCACTTCATTATCCAGGCCTCATGTCCAGGCTCCCTAAACAATGCATGAGAAGATTTCAGTGCCTTAAAATAGGTTCCACAGCAAGCACAAAACACATGAGTGGGTGTCTCTACATGTGAAGAGTCACTACCAGACAGAATCAGAACCTGCTTGGAGCAGTCAGTGGGAAATGCTGAAGATGGAGATGTCTTAGGTGTGCCATTCCTCCCGAGCAAGGGCTTCCCCCTCTGCTGTCCTGCTCCTGAGAGCTCTCAGCACTCAGGCTGTGCACCAAGGTAAGCACCAAGCCCTTCCAGCATTTGACAAAGCAGAGGATGCATTTTTGCTTGGGAACAGTAATGGTGGCCTCCTCCAGAGGAGGAGTTTTCACTGACTGTAATTCACGCTTCAGTTTTTCCAATATTGTGAGGGCCTGAGGAGAAACGAGCCTGTGTTGGACATCCCCATATCTGCTTCAACACCACCATAGCACAGCCACTTTTAATGTGTGTGCTGTCCACTGTCAAAGCTGTTTGGCTGCCAAAATACAGAATTCCTTTGAGGTCCTTGAGAGGGAGGGTGCAGATCAGTCTTCAGGTTGGCAGCTGGGTGGTGGCCTGGGATGAGCCATCCAGCCCTTGACACTGGATGTTCACTGCAGCCATTGGACTTTTTGAACAAAAGAGCTGGGAGTGGAGACTGAATTGATTCTGCACCCAAGTTTAGTTTTGTTATTCTGCTTGTATAAAAGAGAAGGCAATTGCAGTAACCTTAATCATATTTTTTTTTCTGGACAGGTCATGAAAGAAAGCAGAAATTACTGTACATAGCATGAGACATTGCTCTCTACCTGGAACTATTTCCCCACAGATGGCAGAAGTGAAGGAATAGCAAATTGAGCACTAAACATGCCAGGATCCAGGCAGTTTTATATTCAGTTTAGTCTGATGGAGATCTGTTCTTCTGGCAGCAGAGCCATCTCTGCCCCCACCTTGCACTGGGACCAGGCAAACTAGTTAAAAACTGACCATTTTTTTCCTGGAGCAGTTTTGAGGCTGATGCGGGTCACTGATGTGTCTCTAGGTGAGTCTGAAGATGAGAGGAAGGCCAGGCTGATGCCCCTGACAGCACTGCCATATTATGTGGGATGAAATCGATCATACTTCTTGAAATATTTTTTTAATACCTTACTACTACCTTTGCATTTTACACTTTTTGTTTGTTTGTTTGTTTTTTGTTTTGTTTTGTTTTGTTTTGTTTCAAGCATAATGCTGTAAAGGTTTTGCTGTCTGAAATTTCCTTAAGTCTTGTTAAAGTCGGCAGCCCAGAATTCAGGAAGCAGGAAGGCAGATGGAAGGTCCCTGGAGTGTGTGCAGTGCAGGCAAGGCTCACTCCAGATCCGACTCTTAGGAGTCACTCCAGACCTGAGCACCCTAAAAGTTTCAATGGGTTTTAATGTCTCATTAGATAACACGGAATCCACTCCTTAGTCAAGGCTTTTCTCTCTGGATTCTTTTATGTGTAATAAAGACTGAAGTCACACTGCAGCCTTAATATAATTCAATTAAAATGTCACTCAACTGCTGGTTATAGAAGGAGGCTTCATTAGTTCCTGTGACTACAAAACTCCTGGTTAACAGGATTGTTATTTTGTACTTAGTACCACTGAGTTTCCTTTTCTGCTTTCCTTTTCTGCTCCATGTTGAGACAGTGTTCCACAGGATTCCCTTTCAATCCACTCAACTTGAATGAGTTTGTGTTATTTATTAATATCGTCAGCTCACCACTGATCCCTTTCTCCAGGTAGTGGTGTCTGAGTACCTTGAATAACACAGGTTCCTACACAGATCCTTGGGGACATTGCTGGAATCCATTCCCTGTGAAAATTGTTGTTTTCTGCTTCCAGCTATCAATCTCTGCTAATATTACTTTTTTTTTTTTTTAACTCAAGAGAAGTTGTCTCCTCTGTAGTAAACACCACTATAAACAACTAGCTTCATTTTTCTGCAATTTTCCTGTTTTTAATAACAGGAGTCTTTTACACCATAAAAATGTATTAGTCCAATTATCTTCTGGCAGATTTTCTGTTTCTGATATTTTTAAAAATCCTTTGGTGATTGTTCCTTGTGGTCATTTAGTTCTGGTCAGTCATTTAGTTCTGGTTTTGTATCTTCCAAAAGTTAAATTTCCATGGATTTTTGAAATTTCTTTTCTAATTTCCTACTTTGTATCTGTCTTCCCATTGCATCTTTTAATGTGCTGGTTCACACAGCCCAACTTCTTGTGGGCATTCTTTAGTCTTTTTAAGTCAATCACGTGCGCTCTGAGGATCTAAGACAGTGTCTTCAAATAGTTTTGGTTACAATCTTAGTCTTTTACCTGTGACTTTAATTTCTGTTTGTTATCTTCCTCTTTATGCAGTTTTCTTCTGAAAGGATAGTGCTACCCTGGTGATTTTAAAAAAATTAGTATCATTTTGTAAAGAACTGAATATAACTGTTTTCATTCACCTAAAAAATGTAGTTTCTATCATTTTATTTGCCTCTATGCTTTATTTAATCTATTGTCACAGTCCCCCTTAGCATCAGTTACTATTACTCATAAGTGTTTTATACCTTGTAATTACAGCATCCTACTCATAATCTTTTCTAGACCTAATTTATTGTCATTTGAAAACCCCTATTCTGTTGCAACCATTTTAGGAGTTTAAAAATTATTCTAATGTGTACTTAGAAATGTTTTTCATTTTGTGTAGGCCTATTTGCGTGTTTATGTGTCCTGGTCAATCAGGACTTTGGTTGTGTAAGGGAAAGGATTTCCAAAGTGTGGTGGCAATGAAGAAGGAATTTTTTTTTATGACAACGATAAACTCACTGATGCTGAAGAACACAATAATTTATAATTTTGTGGATCTAATAAAGAAAAAGAAGAGGGAGAGGTATTTTTTAGAAGTGAAATATAACCCGCGAATTAAAGAGAACACTCCTTTGCTGAAATACCCTTCTTCAAGGTTTAGATGAAGGCGAGCAAGACATTGCGTGGCTGCTGCAGTATCGTCTAACGTGGGAAAACCAAACCAAATAAACAAAAACACCAAAACAAAGATCCCCACCTTGATGCGGGTCCCCCCCGCGCCCACGCACCTGACCGGCTCCGCGGGCAGATTTTGGCTTGGTGGAGCGGGATGGGGGCGAGGGCATCTCCCGAGCGTCCCCCGGGCACCGCAGCCGCCCCTCGGCCTTTCCCGGGCGGGATGGAGCGGTCGAGGAGGAATTCTCGGGGACGGGACGGAGCCGTCGGGGAGAAATTCCCGGGGACGGGAGGGAGCCGTCGGTGCGGAATTCCCGGGGGCACCGGAGCGCTGCGGCGGCCGCCGGGCACGGAGCCGCCCCCGCGGGTCTCCCCTCCCTCCCTTCCCTTCCCTCCGCGGCCGCCCTGGCTCCGCACCCCGGCCCGGCTCTGCCCGCACCGCCACCAGAAATTATTTTAAAAATTACTAAAAAAATAATTAAAGCCAAGTCAAAAGAGAGGAAAAGCCTCGGTGCCGCGCCTTTCCCCGCGGGCGTGGGCGGAGATGGGGCCGCTCAGCCCCGCTCTGGGCGAGGGGCACGCAAGGGAAAACTGGGCATTTTCGGGGGAAAAACCCAATAACCCACGAACAAACAGCCAACCAAGCAAGCAAACGGAGCCACATGCTCGGGCATCGCCCCAGCGCTGCGCGGTCCCGCGGGGCTGGTGGCGCCGGGACGGGGCTGGCTGCTGCTGTGGGGGATTGCGGATGGTCCATCATTGACGTGAAAGGAGTCTGTGTTTGTATAAGGGCCCCTTAAATACCGCGTGTGAATTGTAAAAAGAATACAAGAATCATTTTTTGCCCCAAGCGCGTGTGGTTTTTGATGACGCTGTCACACCGGCCCTCCCGCCCCTCCGCAAACACCCTCGATATGTCTCTTTAGCCGTATAGACTCTGTTTATCTATCGCATTCCGTCAGGAGTGTTCAGCTCCTGGGGCAATAAACATCGAAGGGGGGAATCCTCTGGCAAATCCGGCCGGGGCTGTCATGATCATGAATAAAAATAAAGGCATTAATCTCCTGCTTTCGGCTAATGAAACGATTTAGCCTCCAAAATATGGAAGCTCTGCGCTGTGCTGAGCCGGGCTGCGGCCGGGCAGATGCGGGAGCGGCGCGGGGGGGCGGCCCCGCACCTTGGGGTGCCGGTGGCGCTGCCAGGGCGGGGGCACTTCCCCGCCGCCCCCGGCCCGGCCCGGCCGCCGGGCCCCAGCAGGCAGGAGGGAGCTGCAGGGTTTTTAATTACACTCCTTCCCTTTGCTCCCTTCATTTTTCTGCACCCTTTGCAGCGAGACACACTTGGAATTAGAGTGGTTGTGACATTTTGGTGGCAGCTTATTGTGCGGAACACTTAAAGTTTAAAAAACAAGCCCCATAGAAGTTGAGGGGCTTAAAGCAGCCCCCTTTGTAGGGCAAGACATAGAGTTTTGATTCTGGACAATGGTGTTTCTCAAATTTCTTCCAAAAACCTGCACCCCATCTGTGATCTCAATGAAATCGCTTTTCTCTCTCCCTTCAATTCATTTGGCAAAGGCGAAGCAGATGCATGGGACGGGGTCTGAATTTTAATTATTAGGTTTTACCTGAAACAAAACAGCAAATCCTTTTTACCATGTGTTTGAAGTTAGGGGACGGGTAGGGGGAATATAAAATATAATTAAAAAGCTCTCGGATCGTTAGGGAGCTGACAAGAGCCCTTTTAATGAACCTCTCGGAGCGCCCCTACGGTAAATTAGCCGAGCGGGGCTTTCCCGAGTCACTGTGGCTCCGAGCTGCCGCCCCCGCGGTACCTGCGAGCGCCCGGCGGAGCCAGCGCGTGTCCCCGCGGCTGCCGGGCGGCTGCGGCACACGCAGGGTCCCTGAGCCGCGGGGGACAGGGGGGGAGCCCTGCGGAGCCTCCGCGGCCGCGCAGCCCGAGCCGAGCCGCCCCCGGGCCGCGGCCGCCCCGCCGGGGTTCGCAGCGCGGCCGGGACAGCCCCCCCTCGCTCCCCGCTTCCCGCGCATTAACTCAGAGCGCATTTAACCATCAATAAGGTGCGAGGGGAAAATTGTCTGTCACTTTAATCCGTGCCCGAGGGGCTGGGAAAAAAAAAGGGAGAGGGAGAAGGAGGGAGGGAGAGAAAAGCAAAGGTCTTAAAGAGCCCCAAGTCCACAGGCGAGCGGTGGGAATGAGGAGCCGGGCTCGGCTCCCTGGCCGGCCCTCGGTGGGCAGCGAGCCCCGAGCTGGCAGCGCTGGCTCCGGAGCCTGAGCCCATCTGGTTTGGGCGAGGACCCTATCGGCCACTCTAGCTCCGAGCGCAGAGCGGGACCGGGGAAGGAGGGGGTCGCTGGGGGCACTGGGAGCACTGGGGACACTGGGAGCACTGGGGGCGCTGGGCTCTCCCCGAGATGTCCCAGCCCTTGCCGCAGTCCCTCGGTGAGAAAGGGAAACTCCTGCCCGCGCCCTCCTCCACCGTGGATCCGCTCAGCTCCTCTCTGGAGAGTGGAAGAAGGGAAGAGCAGAGCGGGGGCCGGCATGGGCACCCCCACATCCCCCGCCCCGCAGAGCGCTGCCTCCGGCCGGGACGCGTGGCTTTCCCCCTCCACGGGCACAGGCTGCTCCCCTGCCCGCCCCGCTAAAGCGATTAAGATTTCCTTCCCCTCCCTTGGGAAGCCCCAGCTCGAGCCTCAGCCAAACCCGGCGGACATCAGCCAGCGCCGAAGGCCCCGGGGACGGACCACGGATTTTTAATTTTTAGCTCCAGCACACGGGGGAGGGGGGGCGATGGATGGATTTTTGCGTGTGCGAGCTTTTTTTCCTCTTTCTGTGTGTCGGTGTAAGTGTGTGTGGATGGGCACAAGCTCTCAGAGAAAAGAAATTTTAGAGTAACAACTAAAGGCTTTCTTGTGCAGTTATTTTAAGGGCTTTGTTCAGTGCCTGAAGGGGGATGCGCCCATTTGTTCGGGAGGGGATTCATCACATGCCCCTTTCATGTGAACCAGAGGTTAACAACCTAATGAGCACTTGGTGAAGAGATGAAGCGTGTAAAGAGCCCGATTTTCCCAAATCCTGGGCTGCTGTCTCGGGGATGTGCTACTCTAACCTCTGCCGGGCTAATAGTCTCCGCACTTCCAGCGGGGAGGCCCCGGGAAGCCCCCGGGTCCAGCCGCGCTCGGGCGGGGCAGCAGCAGCGAGGCGGCTCGGTCGCGATGCCCCGCCGGGGAGCCGGGGGGGCCCGGCCCCAGCGCTACATATGTTGGGTCAAGTCTCCCCATTGTGAGCGTGTAAAAAGGTGTAAAAACTCAATCATCTGTAGCTTTTTTAAAGGCAGGGCTTACCCTGGATTTGTTGCATAATGGATTGTTAAAAAAGTAGAGGGTTGAATTAAAACTGTTCCCTAGTCACTTTTAATTAGACCACTCTATTTAATTAGCAAAGTTGAAACATGCAATTAAAATTAGCTCAGTTTAGCACATATTAAAGGAAATGCGGGACGCGGCTCCGGCTCATATTAAAGCGAGTCGGAGGAGAAATGGCGGAGAAGTCTGAGCGTGAGCGAAATGACTCTGTGGAGGTTAATTCGGCCGGCGGCCATCTGTCAGAGGACCCGCCGTGCCCCTTCATCGCAGCCCCGGTCCCCATGTCCCTCTAATGACCGTCCCTGCAACGCCAGCGCGGTGCGCACGGCCGGTGCCGCTGGACGGTGCGGAGCCCTTCG
Organism: Orthonyx spaldingii; assembly: GCA_013397795.1. Classification (NCBI taxonomy): domain Eukaryota; kingdom Metazoa; phylum Chordata; class Aves; order Passeriformes; family Orthonychidae; genus Orthonyx; species Orthonyx spaldingii. Next base: position 2,068,529 of record VZTJ01001265.1, read on the forward strand.
AGGGCCGCGTGTCTGAGAATTTAGGACGTGCTGCTCTCCAAAAGCCCGGGGCTGGTACCTGCGCCGGCCCCGGCGGACCCCGAGAGGTCAGGGAGCCCCGGCCCCGCCGCCCGCCCCGCTGTGGGCTCCCCCCGTGCGGCCGCCGGGCTGCGGGCGGAGAGGAGCCCGCGCAGGAGCCTCGAATTTCCCTTATTTTCTTCCACGAATCTTTCTCCCTCATCGTTTTTTCCTCCCCCACTGGGAGCCGGGAAATCGAGTTAATAATGTTTCAAATACTTGAGAAGTCCGGGCTAACGGGAGTTCCGTCTCCCTTTCCTCGCTCCGGATCTGAAGAGGTTGCCTGGACTAGGAGGAATGTGCCTTTTTCTTGAAGGGGGGGTAGTGGTGGTGGTAATTTTCATTCTTGTAATATTGGTTTGGGGATAATTACTTTTAATGTCAAAAAGATTTAGTTTAATATCATCTCTATTAGGCGGCTGGGCGGATAATTAAAAGTGAAGATGATAGCAGCAGGGAAACAGATGGCATTTGCTTACTTTGATTCAGTAGGTAAATAATGAAAAAGTCAATGGCAAACCCCCTAGAACAATTGAAACCTTAAAGAGCACTAACATTAGCAGGTACTTACAAACTGTCTTCCGCTAAGAACGAGATGAAAATACACTAATCAAGAACTATATTTCTCTGGGATGCTTCCGAGGGCTGCGCTGCCTGCGGGCGTGCGTGTCCCTTCCCCCGCATGGCAGCCAATAGCCGGGCGCTTTTTAATTAAGATTTCACTACTGCGGTTGGGGGAAGCTGCAGCAGCACCGTGGCTGCAGCCCTCTCAAACTTGGGCACCGGAGCAGCCGTGCATGGGAAGCCTTGAGGTGAATCAAGGGCAGTGAGGAGAGGAAGAAACAGAAACAGAAACAGGGGAAATCGGGGCTTCTTCAGAATAAACATATGAAACCCCTGTCGTGTGTTGTCGGGCTGCCCCAAGGTGTGAGCGCTGGGCCGTGGGCGCCGAGTGCTGCGTTTTTGGATGTCGCCAGAGCCAAACTCACAGCGGGGATAACCGAGGTGCTCCTGCGGGGAGCGAGTGAGGAGCTGGGGCCAAGCCTGAGTTCCTCCCGTGGTTTGACTCTGGGAGTTGCTCCCAGAGCAACCTCGGGGGCTTTAAAGTCGCGTTTCACCGGGTTTGGAGAAATGAATTTCGCTTTCTCTTGTCCCGCCCGGGCAGCGGGAGCGCGGCTGCTCCGTGCGTGCCTAAAACAAACATCCCTCCCCCAGAAAGACACGGGAGCAGGGATGTACAAGAAGATTTTATTGTGCCTCGTCAAACAGAAATGAATTGCAGCAGGAGGGAGGAAGAAGGGAGGAAGGGAGGAAGAAGGGAGGAAGGGAGGGGTGAGGGGAGAGCAACATCCACCTCCCCGCTGCCTCCCGTCCATCCTCACACACACAGGGGCTCTGGCAGGCCGGGACAGAGCTACAGAGAGCCCCGAGCCCGTGGCAAGTCCTGGCCGCGCCTCTGCTGGTCCGGGCGAACTCACAGCTCAGGGGTGGTTTGTTTGAATAAATCTGTGAAATGTGCGCACTGTCCGGGTTCGCAGTGAAAATTTTCAAAGGAAAATACAGACGGGGAAAAATTATTATTATCATTATTAAAATATCAAACCGGTGAGAAGTGAGATTCCGGGCTCGCCTTTTCTAAAGGCACCTCGTAAAACAAGGGCAACACAGGAATAGTTGGGTCCCGGTTGGAAGCGGCCCCTTTAGCCACTTCCCTCCTGGAAAGCGGAAAGGCAGAGCCTCCCTGAGCCCGGAGCAGGGTGCCGAGCCCGAGAAGAGGTCTTGGCTCCGGGTCAGGAGCGACCCCGGCGGAGAGTGGCGCTTCCCGGGAGCGGCGGCTCCGCCCGCAGCCCCCGCCGGCCCCGGGCTCCTGCCGAGGCTGCTGCCGGCCCTGGGGGCGGCTGGGGAGGAGCGGGGTGTGGGAAACTCCCAAATGCCCCTGAAATTGGGGGAGATTTGGACAAATGTCCTCAGAAGTTCTGAACCCGGAGTTGTGTCACATATTCTTGCAGTTGTAAAATTTTTGTTTAATGAAACCCCACTGTTACGATGTCGGATTGATACTGAGCGTAGCATTTAAAACCAGCACACGGCCAAGTGTTTTGGACGGAAGGGTGTCCTGTGCTGAGTTTGGGCGAACAGCAGGAACAGGCGCTGGGCGCTTGCGTGCCCAGCTCTGGGACACGGCACCCCAACTCTGCCTATCACAGGGAGCGGGGCCGTGCTGCAGCAGCCACGGAAACAGCCTCGGGACAGAGATGCCGCACGTTGTGTATTCAAACTTCAACACCGCCGATTGAAATGTTACTAAAAGCGTGAGGCTCCCAACAGAAACCACCGCATTTCACTGGCTGATTGCTGACCCACTCTGGTTTTTATTTTTTTAAAATTTTGTTTGTTTGTTTGTTTTCCCATGGCTCTTTCCAAAATAGAGAGTTTTAAACCGCCATAAACGAAAAGGATAACCCAGCTCTTTAATTGAAGTCAAAGCTGAAAGACACGGGAGCGGGGGAAATCGGCGTAAGCCACGTCCTGTGTTGGTAGTGGTGGCGGGGCTGCCTCGGGGCGGAAAGGGGAAGGTATTTGCAGGAAAAATCCCATCGCAAACCCGAACAGAACTGCCAGGAAGAAGGGAGAACATTTTCTGCATGATAAACCAACATAAAGCAATACTTTAAATGTTTCTTATTAGGTCTGATCGAGTTCTACGAATTCCCAATTAAATCAGATGATTAGAGTAATACTCCACGGGGAATAAAATCAGTGGTTGCGGATAAAATTAAATGGGATATTTTGACTTGGCGGCTGTATTAAACAAAGGTGTTATAACACCTAAATCACGAGGAGTGGGTGGCAGCTGCACCCGCAGAAAATCGGGTAGGAGAGCGCTCATTTCGTGACAAAAAAAATCCAAAACCAAAAACAAAACAAAAACCAGACGGAGGTAACTGTAATAAAAATATTGAAAAACTGCAGGGCTCTGCAATTGTGCTTTTCGCAACCACGGGAGGAGACTGACCACGCGTAAGAGTCATCGCAGCATCGGCGAGCGCTGCGCGTCCTGCAGCGGAGCTGCCCCGCGGCCCTGCGCGGTCTCCGGCCGCGGAGCAAGCAGCGGGCAGAGAGCTTTCTCCTCTCCCGGTTCAGGGCCCGCAGCTCGCCCAGGGCTCCCACCCGGGGAGACACCGGGAACAGGTCCCGCGGCGTGGGGATGCTGAGAGGCGGGAGAAGGCCCCTACGGCTGGCAGACAGCTCCCGCTGCGGGGAAGGACTCACGGACGCGTGAAAAAGAACTTTAGAATCTGCCGAGGAGGCCGGAGATGCCTGGTGGGAAAGAGAGGGGAGAGTCCTGGGGAAAGGAGCCGGCGTTATTTCCCACCGAAGCGCTACCTCCTCCCGCTACCCGCGAAGGTGACGTCAAACCCGGGCGGCTGATGCTAAAACAAAAGCTCCGGGGTTAATATACAGTTACCAGCCCGGCAGCCTCCTCCTCCTCCAAAATCAGCCCCTCGGGTTTATTGTCCCCGCGGGGAAGGCGCCTGTTGAACACGGAGTCACGCAAACAGCTGGCAGGAGAAAGGAAGAACGAACTTTACTTTCTGGGGAGAGAAGGGCGGGCAGGGCTCCCCCAGGCTAAAGCGTAGAGAAAGGATGGAAAATCATACTCACCTCGGGCTTCTCCTGCTGCAGTGGCACTTGTGCGTTCACCTGCGGGTGTGGAGTGAGAGAGAGGAGGGAGTGGGGAGACGGAAAGAGAATAGGGAAGGAGGGAAGGCAGGAAGGAAGGAAGGAAAAGGGAAGAAAAAGGGAAGGAAAAGGGAAGGAAAAGGGAAGGAAAAGGGAAGGAGAGAGACATCGTTACGTACTATTATAAAACAAAATCTCCAAGGGGAGGGGAGAGACCGTAAATTGAATTGTCACCTTCCACAGCATATTCCCCCCTCCCCTTTTGACAAGTAACACCCAGGAAAAAAAAAAATCAGACAGTTGGCAAGTACCGTTTCCAATGAATTAAAAAAAAAAAAA